>BQNB010068449.1:7057-33841 GCA_026074375.1 Tanacetum coccineum | reverse complement strand
ATTGATTTTAGATAAATCAAATGAGTGAAACGTCACGAGTAATCCAAATGCAACATAATTAATTTATAGATCGTATGAGTATAATGTATTTAAAATAAATATCACAATATAAATTATAGAGTTATATCACCACTTAATAGTTTTTGTTTAATTTATAAAAGTTGAAACACTATTTAAGTTACGCTTGATATTTAATGTCCGAGTATATGTATCCGTAAAAATATTATCTTTGTATAATAGTTGATTATTTGTTAATCATACTTGATTTAATATTTTTATTATTTATATAATGATATTATATACATAGATTAATTTTTTTATAAAATAATATTTATAAAGTTAAAAATGTATATAAATATAATATAAGTAGTACTACATTATTTCTTAACGTTTTTATAGCCCAAACGGACCCGAAAACACTCGTAAACAACCTTTTAAAATCCTAACAACTTTGTTGTATTTTTATAAAATTGCAGAAAACAAAAATAGTGTATTTAAATCTTTAGAAATTCATAACTCTCATTTTAACTCCGTTTTGCGTGTTTTTTATATGTATGAAATCGTGACGAGATAATCTATCAAAATAAAATGGTCACGGATTTTATAAAAATCTATACCGAAACAGTAACATCAAACTGTTTTTATAAAACTATTTTTATATATTTAATTTTGCGAAAATCGTATCTCATTCGTTATAACTCCGTTTTTCAAGTTCTTTATATGCTCGGTTCCCTATTGAGATGATCTAACATAATAAAATATTTCTATATTTTTATCCGATTTAAAACAGTAATAGTTTTTATAAAATAACTTTTATAAAAACACTTTTATATATTTAATTATCGTAATCTCGTAAAATTCATAACTCCTTCGTTATAGCTTCGTTTATCGAGTTCCTTTTATGCACGGAATCCTCATAAGATGTTCTATTTCATTATCAGGTGTAAATATTTTATAAACATTCGTAAGTTCACAGATTAAACAAACTGTTTGGATTTATGTTTTATAAAATTTGTTTATAAGCTTTTGATATAATTAAATTATTACAAGTCTTCTAATTTAACTAATAACACATCTTGTGTATACTTTATGTCCTCACATTTAAGTCCATTAATTTATGTCCAAATAAAATGTCCTCATAATTATTTACGTATAAACTTTATAAATAAACTTTTAACAATTAATTTATCAATTAGTTTTATGAATTAATTAACACTTGTATAACATCAAACAAAACATGTTTTTGCATTCCAACATATTTTAAACCTCATTTTATTATGTGTAAGTATTTATTTGAATGTGTATATGCTTGATTTTATTTTATAAACTATATAAAATAATTAGTGGTGATGTAACAATATAATAAACATGAAAGTATATACTTGAAATAATTAAATGAAAGTGTAGGGATTATGATGTGTAACACCCCCAAAATGGGCCACAGCGGAATATGATGTTCTGGGAGGGTATTACTTCATAGATCAATGGCACAAGATATGAGAACGACCATTATAAGGGTCGTTTAAAAACTGATACATTGGATTTTATAAGTGGTTCGTTACAAAAGCTCATGGGCTTAACTTGTTTAACTTGGAAAAGTAAAGATTTCACAACATAACAATATCCCTGAAAATGTAAAACACATGCAGAATCTTATGATAAGTGACATTTCAAATGACACCGTAGATACCATTGTATCCATGACTTGTACCTTATTGACCTGAGAAAACATGTTTAAACTGTCAACAATAATGTTGGTGAATTTAGGGTGTGTTTGGTAGGAAGAAATGAAGAGAAATAGATTTAATTTTATTTCTCAAGTGTGTTTGGTAGAGAGAAATAAAAAAGTGATAATTGAAGATAATTAAGTTGGGAAATTGTGAGAGAAATGATGTTATGTATTAAATTGGTCCACCTTAATTCCTAATTTTTGAATAGAGAATTTGGGAGAAATGGGTTATTTTTTTAATTTTATTATTTGTGTATTTTTGCTTTATTTTATTCTATTTTTATTAAAATCACAGTCGGTCAATTCGGGTAAGACAAAAAATTTCATACTGACAACCCGACCCTATTCTATTTTTGGGGGGGTTACTACGGGTTCGGTTCAACTTCGGGTCGGTTCGAACTGGGTCGTGGTCATTTTGAGGGTTCGGTCATTCCCAAATATTGTACAATGTAATAAAAAATGCTATTTTTTTTACTCTTTCAAATAAGAAAATTAATATTAACAAAATTAACAAAATCTTTGTTCGGGTCGAACTCGAACCCAGTTAGCAAAACATTTTCACCACGAACAGCCCGACCCTATCTAGCATTCGTGTTACTCGATTCACCCGCATAAATTTTTTTGAACCGGGTACCGGACCCGAATAAGCCTAATATGGGGTTCGGGTCCGAATAGGCTTAACCCGACCCGAGTAACCTGACTCGTAAAAAAATAATGGTGAAATTATTGTATTATAATCGCTCTTTTATTTTTATTTTTTGAAAAGAAGAAAAAAATTTCGTGATTATTTTTTATTTCAATTCCCTTGTGTTACCAAACAATGGAATTCAATACATTTCTCATTCAATTCCATTTCTCTGAATTCTATTCTCTACTTCATTTCTAATCTCTGAAATTCTCTCTACCAAACGTGCCCTTATAGGTTTATAAATTTAATGAAGCGGATAACAAGATTTTCCTGTAATAAAGCAACGAATACAATATCACAAAAAATGTAAAACGAAATCACTAAAGCTCATGAACATCGAAGCTAAACAATGTAAGTATATCAAAATACATAAAAATACTTTCCCAATTTCAACGATGTTCACAAGAACCCTAACATATATGAATTCCAAATGGTATACCATACGATCGTTTCTCTGGCCAAGCCAATACAACAGCAAGTGCCTACTTGCCCAAACGGTGTACTGTACTAATCCCAAATAATCTAAATTATAACATAGCGCTTACATAATGCAATTAACAGTTATACAGACTAAGCAATTAACAGTTCATGTGATGTGTGCATAGTCTGTGTTAGAGCTTAATTAGGCAAACCTAATATTTGAATTATAAAATGTACTTTGCATCCAGTTTGTCAAACAAACATATCACATCCCGAGATTTGATAAATGATGTGAAAAAAGATATAAAAGGATGGGGACTATAAAACTCACATCAAGTTAAAGATATACGTAATAGCAAGGTATATGACAGACGGAGAACGATTGCAAAAGGCATTATACCACACCTAAGAATAAAAAAATACATATTCACTAAATGGTAAAAAATAAAAATATAAATACTTGCAACTCGTCTCTGAGTTGTGTTGAACTATAATTTTAAATATGGATGATTTGAAAAATAATTTCTTCTCTGTTTTAAAATGGCAACTTTATCTGGTCAACGCGGTCAAAATATTAGTATATCATTTACGACATTTCAGACATTTAAGTAAACTAAGTCAATTCATACTTTAAAAATGGTAGTTTAGATCTGCATCTGGGTTGTCTTTAAGAGCGTTAAATAATTTAGATGAAAGCAATTGACATTTCCATAGGGATTTTAACTTAAAACGAATTACTAAGTTTTAACATGAGTCGTCTTGGAGTTTTATAATTAAATTACAGGTTTGTTAGTTGACGATATGGAAAAGTAAAAACATATTTGGAATCTCTGTTGGGTCGTCTATAATGTTCGTTAAGTGAACTTTGTGTAAATTGGTCGTTTAATGTGCTAAAAATTAGGCTAAACATACGTGGGTCGCAAGGCAGTTTTATACTTAGAAAATTATTGAGTTATTTCAGCCTAATCCTTTGCGTGGTTAGAGTATTTAATGTCATATAGTAGGAGAGGTTCGATACTCCAAGTAGGCCAAACTAAAAAATACTTCGTTAATCTATGTCCTACTGGTTATTACTTATCTTTTATAAGTTTCGCATGACGGGGTCGTTAATTAGTTCAAAAGGGGGTCGAAAGATGGGATTACACGCAAATAGTCATGACTGTTTTCACACAAGGTGTTCGACTAAATGTCGACACCTATAAAGAACAACAACTTTCGTACGCGATTTGTGGGTAATTTACAAAACAAAAAGGGGTGACGTTTGTTCTAGCTTAAGGTCGACACTTCAGACATTAAGTAACAACATTTGGTTCGACATTTCGTTGAGTACAAAGGTCACAATAATTCGGGTAAAAGTGTTCGTTGGCTATTTTCAAAGGAGGTAAAATGACAGTTTTGCACAACGAGTTTGAGGCCTTATAACTGTTTATTCTCTTGGTGAAAACAAATGATTTCAGGGGCAAAATGATCCCTACATGTCCTACTTATGAAAGTAATTACGTTTGGTTTTTATGCCTTACGTCTAGGGGTCGAACAGTGTACATAAAGTTACAGGGATGGCTGCGTTTTATTCTAACAATTACCTATGTTTTTCTTAGGGTTTTTACATGACCATGAGTTACTTAATTCTTAACATTTTTTACGATTTCAATTTCTATATAAAGCTCATTAGGTCATCTACAACTATCAATCAATCCCTGGATTTATATGACACGATAACTAGTTACATCTTTACCCCAAAGTTACCCTCTTTTGCAACGTGTAATAACAGAAAAAAAAGTGAGTTAACCAGTGATTTTTCCAATTCGATCTTATATTCAAATTGCTACTTTGGCAAGAGGTGGGTGTATTCTATGACACTCGTTAACACATTTTAATTAGTTAATCAAAGCGACAACACCCAAAACCCTTGTATTTCCCTCCTATTACTCGACATCAAGAGGTCGTGTATAATTTTCATTGTATCTTTTCTACTTAGGTTTTTCTCAAGCACACCCTATTGACATATAGATTGCATACATAAAATGATAGAGTTAAAAGGGTGGGACTTACCAAAGCTTGAAGGAAAGACGCGGGTATGGATTTGAACTAACGAAACCCTAGTCTCTAAACCTTCTTGGTCGAACCCTACTCTTAAACCAAGTGTTCCCATAATATACTCACCCTTCTAGCTCCTGCGACTCCACGAATCACACCTTGCTTAACTGATTATGAACGAAAATTAAAAGGGGCGAGTGTAGGGTTAGGGTTTTGTATAGGATGAAGGTAAAAAGGGTGCGAGTTGTTTGTGTGTTGAGTATGCGAATTCAGAGAACAGAGAAAGAAATATATGTGAGTTGTGATCTGTGAAATTGTGATAACAACAATCTTAGCCCAAGTTCTTCTTATAGCCGAATTGAGGGTATGAGAACTAGTCAAACAAGTAATCACAAGTGCATGTATAAGCAATTTAGGTAAGCATCTTGATACAGGAAGTTAAAGGTGTTTACTGTGGATTTCTTAGGGGCAAAACCAATGTTATAGCAGCTATAAATCACGAGCAGGCGTGAGTTTAAGAGAAAAGTCTTTGGGCTTTTACATATTGGGTAAAAGGAGTTATTTTAGGATGGGATTCTTTTTATCTTCACTCATAAGTTTTATCTAGTTTGTAGGGATTTCTTTTTGATCCTTTGCATAACACGGTTTGAGGACTTGGAATAAGGGGATACACGATTTTTGTAAACTAGATTGTAGGATTACATGGACTTTCATCCAAGTTTATTAAGTTTCCTTAGGTATAAGAGTTAAAACCTTGGTGTAGTTTATTATTATTAGACTTTTATTTTGATAGGATAAAATGGAGGTGATCATGAAATTTTCTAGACGAGGAATATAAAATAAATGATGAATACGACGGGTTCAAGTAAGGTCTTGATAGGCTTAGGTCAAAACTTTAACTAAACGATAACGTTTGATGTCTACGCGATTTAACTAGTGTGGTTCAAATGGTCATAAATGTGCAAAACTCAATAAATGAAAGGTAAAATGAATTAATTGAGATCGGAATATGACCTGAAAAACACGGGGTGTTATAGTCTCCCCCGGTTAAATGAGCCTTGTCCTCAAGGCTTAAGACGCGGCACTTGACGACGGTGCGGTCTTGGTGAAGAGGTGTGGATACTTCTGCTTGAATTGATCCTCACGTTCCCAGGTAAACTCGGGACCTCGTTTAGAGTTCCATCTAACCTTTATGATGGGAATGCGACTCCTCTTCAATTGCTTGATTTCGCGATCCATGACTTCTATTGGTTCTTCCACAAAGTGGAGCTTGTCATCAACACGTAGCTCTTCCAACGGGATCACAAGTGATTCATCGGACAGACACTTCTTCAGGTTTGACACGTGAAACGTGTTATGAACTCGGCTTAACTGTTGTGGTAGCTCAAGCTTATAGGCAACAGTTCCGACTCTCTCGATTACCTTGAAAGGACCGACATACCTAGGGTTTAACTTCCCTCGTTTGCCAAAACGCACAACTCCTTTCCAAGGTGAAACTTTTAACATGACTTTGTCACCAACTTGAAATACCATTGGCTTACGTCTAATGTTTGCATAGCTCTTCTGTCGGTCACGAGCGGCTTGGATTCTGCTTTTGATTTGGACGATCTTCTCGGTGGTTTCATGAATTATTGCAGGACCAGTAAGCTGAGCATCTCCAACTTCTGCCCAACACACGGGTGATCGACACTTTTGCCCATACAGTGCCTCAAAGGGTGCAGTCTTTATGCTGGTATGATAACTGTTGTTGTATGAGAACTCCACTAACGGCAAATGTCTATCCCAACTCTTTCCAAAATCTAACACGCAAGCGCGTAACATATCTTCCAAGGTTTGGATAGTCCTTTCACTTTGACGTTAGTGGATGATAGGCTGTACTCATGTCCAATCGGGTTCCCAAAGCCTTATGAAGTGCTTGCCAGAATAGTGAAGTAAATCTACCATCACGATCGGAGATAATAGAAACAGGCACACCATGTCGGGTGACTACTTCCTTCATGTAAAGCTTCATTAACTTCTCCATGGGATCATTTTCCCTCATTGGTAGGAAGTGAGCAGATTTTGTAAGACGATCAACGATCACCCAAATGGTGTCATAACCGTTTGTCGTCTTAGGGAGTTTAGTGACGAAATCCATGGTGATTTTCTCCCACTTCCATTCTGGAATCTCCGGTTGGACTAGTAAGCCAGAAGGTTTTTGATGCTCTGCCTTGACTTTAGCACAAGTAAGACACTTGCTAACATAAGTGGCAATGTTCGCCTTCATGTTAGGCCACCAATACAACTGCTTTAAGTCTTGGTACATCTTGTCTGAACCCGGATGAATAGAATATTTTGACTTATGAGACTCGTGCATGACTAGAGTCCTTAAGTCGCCATAACACGGTAACCAACTCCTGTTGTTTAAACATAAGGTTCCGTCCGCACGGGGTTTCAATCTTTCCTTTGTAAGGTCTTGTCGGAGCATACCTCCAACATCTTCAGCAGTGAGGTTTTCAGGTTTTAATGCTTCGGTTTGAGCTTCTAGGATTTGTTTAGGAAGATTCAACCCAATAGTCATGACTAAGGATCAAACTCTTAAAGGTTTAGACCGTTCTTTCCTGCTCAAAGCATCAGCAACAACGTTTGCCTTCCCCGGGTGATAACGATTGTCACAATCGTAGCAATTCCAACCAATGCTGTTGTCTCATGTTCAACTCTTTTTGATCCAGGATATGTTGTAAACTCTTATGGTCGGTAAATACGGTGCACTTTGTTCCATATAAGTAATGTCTCCACATCTTAAGAGCGAACACTACAACTCCAAGTTCCAGATCATGAGTTGTGTAGTTTTTCTCGTGGATCTTCAATTGTCGAGAAGCATAGGCTATAACTTTCTCGTTTTGCATAAGCACGGCACCCAAACCCTTATGCGAAGCGTCACAATAAACAATAAAGTTTTTTGATCCTTTAGTAGGGCCAGAATGGGTGCGCTACATAGTTTCTGCTTGAGCAATTGAAATGCAGCTTCTTCCTTTTCTCCCCAGTCGAACTTCACATTCTTCTGAGTCAGCTTAGTCATTGACTTAGCAATCTTAGAAAAGCCTTTAATGAATCTTCTATAATAACCAGCGAGTCCTAAAAATTGGCGGATCTCTGTTGCATTCTTAGGAAATGCCCAATCTTTAATTGACTCGATCTTTGCAGGATCTACATGGATGCCTTTGCTATTAATCACGTGTCCGAGAAACTGTACTTTTAGAATCCAAAGTTCACACTTGGAGAATTTCACGTATAACTCCTTTTTATTAAGCAACTCCAAGATTAGCTTGAGATGCTCTTCATGCTCATCCTTGTTCTTGGAATAAATTAATATGTCGTCGATAAAGACAATCACAAACTTATCCAAGTACAGTTTGCACACCCGGTTCATGAGGTCCATAAACACCGCCGGTGCGTTTGTCAAACCAAAAGGCATAACTTGAAATTCATAATGTCTTTTTCATGAACTCTCAACTGATGGTAACCTGATCGTAAATCGATTTTTGAGTAGACACTTGACCCTTGAAGTTTATCAAACAAGTCATCGATCCTAGGAAGTGGATAACGGTTCTTTACCTTTAGCTTGTTCAGCTCACGATAATCGATGCACATACAGAATGATCCATCTTTCTTCTTGACAAACAAGACCGGGGCTCCCCAAGGTGAAGAGCTGGGTCTTATAAATCCTTTGTCGGATAGTTCTTGAAGTTGTTCCGCCAGTTCTTTCATTTCTTATGGTGCCAATCGATAAGGCGCCTGAGCTACAGGTGCAACACCTGGTACCAAATCAATTTGGAATTCTACTTGTCGAGCTGGTGGAATACCCGGCAAGTCTTCAAGAAAAACTTCAGGGAAGTCTCTGACAATTGGCACGTCCTCAAGTCGCTTCTCCTCCGACTTGTCTTCGGCTTCCTTTGTGGTGATGTGTGCCAAAAAGACGTCACATCCCTTTGACAAATACTCTTGTGCTTTAGTGCATTAAATGATATTCAGTCAAGATTCTTTCTTTTGGTTGTTTCTGTTTCCTTGAAAGATTAACATTTCTCCACCGTAAGAAACACGTACCATCTTTTCGTCGCAGATGATCACCCCATGATACTTTGTTAACCAATCCATCCCAATAATGACATCAAAACTACCGAGTGGGACGGGCATCAAGTTGATGTTGAGCGGATGATTCATGAAGTTTAGAGTGCAACCTCGAATTATGGTGTTAACTCCTATAATTTTCCCATCGACTAATTCTACATCATAATGATTTTCTAATCTAGTAGGAGTAATGTCAATCAAGGCACTAAAGGTATTAGATACAAAGCTCCTATCCGCACCAGTATCGAACAAAATTGTAGCATAACGGTTGTTGAGAAGGAACATACCCGTGATGACGTTAGAGTCCGGTTTTGAGGAGAAAACTTAACCCGTAAGACTTAGAGTCCAGCAGCATCTCTTCCTCCCCAAAGCAATAAGCCTCTTCCTTGAGCTGTGACATTCCCGATGTTATTCCAAACGATCTTTAGTTTTGGCAATTCATCTTGATGTGGCGGTGTTACCAACCTTCATAGCATGCTCACTGCATTTTGATACTTCTTCTTGTTGTTGTATTGACCCGACAAATATCATTGGTATCATGACCATGACCCTGCAGTTTTCCACATTCTGGGTGCACATATCCCGTGTGGTGGGTAATTGCACTTGTGCATCAGAGTAGAGTTCCAGTATAGACCTTTCTTTTTCACAAGGGCCAGCAAGGTATGCCCTATCTTCATTTTTGCTACTTGGTAGGTTTTTTGATTAATTTCTTGATGGAATCATCAGCCTTACCTATTTGTGTCATTCTGTCTTCCGCATAAGTGCGTGAGTTTTTGATACCATCAAGTCGTTGCCAACTC
This sequence comes from Tanacetum coccineum, assembly GCA_026074375.1. NCBI lineage: Eukaryota > Viridiplantae > Streptophyta > Magnoliopsida > Asterales > Asteraceae > Tanacetum > Tanacetum coccineum. Next base: position 24,057 of record BQNB010068449.1, on the reverse strand, counting down.
GATAGCAAAATCAAAAGTCTTGGTCACTTGCAGACATGACAATTTCATGAAAGTTTATCGGGAAGTCCACCGATATTACTTGTCAATCTTCGTCGGTTTCATCACAAAAATTTGGTGCACATCAACGCTAGTACCGTGGAACGGCTAGGGTGTTAGCTGCAACATCTTTTCCCCTCTGACCTTAAATGATTCCAACACTTACAATTTCAAGTTTCTTGATTTCACCATTTGGGACAATATTTAGTCCCGACAATTTCTTCTTGAAAAGTCCCTCCAAGTCATAGCATATGGCACATCCATGACCTAAGTTCTCACATGACCATATCCTCCCCCAGGTTATTGGCAAGCACCTAGCAGAGTGGCAGGCGTAGCAAACTTCACTTGATTTTTAATGCACAACCGCTAATGTGGAATACTGGGATTCCATCTTTTTTCGAGCCATTGAAACAAGCAATAACGCCGTCAGTTCCAATGCAGTTTTAAAGGTTGGCAATTTCATGAAATCAGGGGTAAGAATCAGACACGCTCAGGTTGCACAGGCCTTCTGATTCCTCCTCCTGAACTTTGGCTTCCGTCATCCTGAGTAGAGTTTCTTTGGATTGCCTGATCGATCATAGCTTGAATGGATTCTGGAGTCATGCGTCGTTTGCTCCTTGGTCTTGTTTGTACAGGCATGATTCTAATACTCACAAAGAAGAAAAATGTACGTGAGATATAAATTACAATATCGGATACAAGTGGATATGACAATAACTACACCCACAACACAATGGAAAAATGAATAACATAAGATCAACATAACATCATACATCCAACATTTTTGTAACATTAATGTCGAATCGTACATGATTTTTTTGATACAAAATGACCACTAATATTTTAGTACAGCAAAATAAAATACGACCTACGAGATTTTATTAGCTGGGAGTTACCCATAAAAGCTTAATAGACAATACAGAATAGCTATAAAATGAAAAGTACAATTAATAGCTACTACTGCCATCTCCACCCATATCAATCAAGCTCTAAGCCTCTAGCACCTAGGTACGTAGAAAAGTTTGACTGCATCATCCTCGCTCTCTGGTTGCTTGCCACTCCAAACGACTCATGTTAGTCTCTAGTTCTCAAGTCGTGGCTAATACTGCCCTGTTCTGAGCCTTCCATAACTAAGTGTAAAACCTGGTGTACCCATGCAACTCTGTCTTGTAAGCAGTCCTCTGACCTCTCACTACATCAATCTCGAGTCTAATATCTCTGCGGTCAGTCTGAGCATCATGAAACTGTGTATAGAAATGCTCACTCTCTTGCTTGTGAACCTGTGCCTGATAGCTGACCCTCAAGTTGACTTCCTCAATGGAAGTCATCATCCTATGCTCAGAAGCCTTAAAGCTCTAACATAACCAACATTCTCTGCTCTGTCAGCGGCTCTAGCAATAGTCCGGGCATCATGACCAGGACTACGAATCAAACCCTGTCCTGCCTCAACAGTATCAACAAAATCATACTGATGTCTAGGTGCTCTAGCAGCAACAGCAGCACTCTCTGCTACATCATACCCAGGTGGGGGAGCAGTAAATACAAATCTCCTCTGAGGTGGCATGTCCTCCTCAGGGATGTCATCTCTCACATAGATCATGGCTGCCCTATGACCCAGTGGTTCCTGATCATAGGTAGGGCTGGTGGGTGGTATAGGTGCGGCAGCATGCTCAGCAATGCGTGCCTCCATGGATGCTGACATGGGTGGCTCAAGTCTGACAGCCTTTCATGCCCTACAAAGACGTGTCTGAGAAAAAGAGACCCTAGTCTGAGGTGATCTAGGTGTAGGTGCAGACTCATCAGTCTTAAATGCCTCTGTATCCCCAGCTGAGGGAACAGGGTCAACAACAGGTACCATAGAAGAGTCAACCGGAGCTGGGTGCTCCTCCTCCTCCTCATCCTCAGTGGGCTCCTCATCCTTATCATCTGTATCATCATCATCATCATCATCCTCTGGCTCATGCTCCTCACTAGGATCCTACTCGGGATCCTACATCGTCATCCTCCCTCCTCTCGGCCTTATCGTGCCTCACTGAAAAAATCAATAGAATCCGCATCAGTATCCTCCTCCATCGAATCTGAGTCAGCAATGTATCCTGGTGACTCAGCAGTCGGTGAAGCATCCTCAGCATAAGGCTGATCCTCTACCTGGATGTCATCATCTGATGGTGCATGGTACTTCTGGGTGCTCGGATCCGGAACATATACGGGTACATGCTCAGCTAACTCCAATGGGTCAGGTACACGGCAGGTACAGTGTTCATCTGCCCTTGTTATGCAACCTCCTCGTACGGGTCCACTCCGAAAGCCGTCTGGTATTCACGATGGAATACCTCATGTTCCGGGGTATTACTTCAATAGATCAATAGCAACAAGATATGAGAACGACCTCTATAAGAGTCTATATTGAAAACTAATACATTGGATTCCTAAATGGTTCGTGTACAAAAGCTCATAAGGCTTAACATGTTTAACTTGGAAGAGTAAAGATTTTATAACATAACAATTATCCAAAATGTAATTGCATTAAATCTTTATGAAAATATGACTTAAAAAGACAACCATCCAATGATCCAGTGACTTGCACTAATTGACCTGAGAAAACATGTTTAAACAGTCAACAATACATTTGGTGAATTTAATGTTTTATAAATTAAATGAAGCTGATAGCAAGATTTTCTCTTGTAATAAGGTAGACAAATACAATATCACGAAAAAGGTATTACGAAATTGCACTAAGGCTCATGACTCTGTAGCTAAACAATGTATGTATATCAAATACACATGAATGATGGTGCCCAATGTAGATGTTCAACCCGTAACATCTATGATTTCAAATGGTATACATTCGTCGTTTCCGGCCAACCGGTAAACTAGCAAGTGCTACTTGCCCGAACGGGGATGTTAATCCCAAATAGATCTATCCATAACATTCACGCTCACATAATGCAATTCCCAACTATATCTATGCATTTAACAGTTCATGATGATGGCAAAGTGGGTTTTAGGCACTTAGCAAACTCGTATATTTGAAATTAAAATGAACTTGCAACGCAGATTTGTAAACAAACATGATCTCATCCCCGAGATTTGATAAATGATTGAAAAAGTATAAAAGTGGGGACTATAAACTCACATCAAGTAATGATAACGGAATAGCAAGGTAGTGGCACAAAAAACGATGCAAAAATACTTTATCCGCAACTATATAAAAATAATCCATATTTACTAAACGGAAAAATAATATACTAATACTTGTAATCTCGTCCCTAGTGTGTGCTTGAGCTCCATTTAAAATAATTATGTTTGAAAACGAATTCTCATGTTAAAATGGTCAACTTTATCGGGTCAACGTGGTCAAAATATAAGTATGCAATTTACGACTTCGGACTTTTTGGAAACTAGGTCACCTATACTCTAAAACATTACTTTAGATCAGCCCATGGTTTAGTCTCTAGAGTGGTCAATAATTAGAACGCAAACATGACATTTAACTAAATCAAATAAATGAAATTTTACTAAGTTTTAATATTGGACGACTTGGAGTTTTACAATGAATTTATGGATTCGTTATTTAACGGTAATGAAAACTAAAAACACATTTGACATCTCGGAACAGGTTCGTCTACAAGTAGTACGTTAAGTAATTCCTGGTCAAAAAGGATCCGTTTAGTTGGTTAAAAATAGGGCTAAACATACGCGTGTCAATAGGACAGTTTTTCCTAGACTTAGAAAAATATAGGGGCCTTATTATCAGCATGTGCTGACTGCGAGGTCAGCAGTTTGGTCTCAATTTGTGACTTCTTTACTTAACTTTAACGAACAAAAACACCTTAATAAACTAGGACCTACTGGCTTTAATTTATCTTTTATAAATTTTGTGTGTCGGGGTCGTTAACAGGGTCAAAAAGGGGTCGAAAGGTGGGTGTTCACGTGGGCAGACCTGACTGGTTGCACACCAGGTGTTCGACAGTTTGTCGACACCTATGACGGGCTGCCAAATTCACACGCAATTTGTGAGGAGGTTACTAAACAAAAAAGGGTGGTTTTTATTCTAACTTAAAGTTGGTATTTCAGGCTTTATTTAACATAATTTAGTTTGTTATTTCATTTATTAAATTCGTCACAATAATTCAAGGAAAAAGGCTCGCTGGCTGTTTTACAAAAGAGGGTATAGATAGCAGTATTCATCACTCTATCTTTAAGACTCTTTTAAACTATCGTCATGTTACTTGAACGAAATTTAATGATTCCCAGGGGCAAAAAGAGTATCTTATATGTCCTATTTTAATGAAATAAATAAAATGTCCGATTTTATGACCATATCCTAAGGCCGAATATTTGCACTTAAAATACATTGGTGTGCTTGCTTTTTTAACATCATTCATGACATATGCATTATTTTCTTTCTTACTAACTAATGATCTAATCTACAAATTGGTTGACATGCTAGATCCGCATTACCCTCGCCTAAACCTCAACTCATGTTTCATTAGTCACTTCAAAAAGAAGATTTATAGGGTTTTACTAGTTTATTTGATGCATAACAGATAGTAAACAAATTGTTTTGCTTTTAAGGTTTTTCAAGCACACAACTAATAACGTATAAATTGCATATATAAGAGATAATTAACAAAGAAGGATTGCTCACAAAGCTCAAGGACGAACGCGATTAGACTTGTCCCAACGAAAGGTAGTGAATTGCACGAAACCTCCTTACCGCCCTTACGTATACAAACCGAATACCGAAACCAATGATTTTTCACAATTAGTTGCACCCCTATGATCACGAACACCCCTACTTGCTGCCTTAAATGAACGATTTTATAGGGAACTAGAAACCAAAGATCCTAGCTAGGGTTTTCCTGGAGTTTAGGTTTAAGAGAAAAGATGAATGTGTAACGTTTCGTAGACTGTATGGTGTGTCGAAGACAATGGCAGGAAAGGCAAAGAAACCAAAGCTAAGAGAGGGTATGTGATGAAATAATTTAAGTTGTGTTGGTCCTGTGTTTGCAAAGTGCAGACTTCCATATACCCGCATACATTAGCATGTATAGTATATCCTTCTTGATTCCGTTCTAGTGTAACGCACTTATATGGTAAAGATATTTGGGACTACGTGTAATTAGTCCAAAGAACAAGAATTTTAAAGGTGTCTTACTATTGTTTTCGTGGTAACAAAACTAAGAGTAGCAGCTAATTATTCACGAGAATACATAGGGTATTATGAAAGAGAAATGTTGGGCTTTATTCGTTGTGTAAAGAGTGATATACAAGGGATAGGATTTTGTGTCATTTCTTTATCTAGATTAACTATTATAGATTTGATGAATTGAGGGGGGAATTAACACAAGAAAAATTTTGCTACAAGTAGAGATATTTATTGCTCTTGAATTAAGTTTTTTTTGTCTAACCAATTTTTATTGTGTGTCATCTTAACGTGTGTATCCAAGGTGACTTCTTTGTATCCGAGGTGATTTCTTAACCATGCGAGATAGTTAGGGAAGTTTACTTATAAAGGTTCCGCGTAGTGAAAATCGCCTTTATAAAGCTCAACTAAAAGTTGGTAAAGAAGATACAAACGAAGTGGGACGAGAATCAGGTACTTTTGTAGATAAAGAGGCGAACCCGCATCAGGTTATTGTTCACAACCCGGTTCTCGACACCAGCCCAGAAAGTGAAAAAGATAATTCTGGAAGCGATGATACGCCTAACCCATTAGTTCGACGCGAGACATTCCGACACTGTGATTGCTCTCGCAGTCAGGGAAGGATGGAAGATTCATCACTTGGATGTGAAAATGGCTTTTCTAAATGGTGATCGAAAGAAGCTCGATGGTACTTTTTAGATGAGATGGGTTTTATGCAATGCGTGCACGAAAAGGCGGTTTATAGGAAGGTATCCAATGGTGAATTTATCATCATTGGCGGTTTAATGGAGATGGAGGGGGAGGTAGTGCGTGACGGAACAGAGCTTGGCCAGATCTCAAGAAATGAGTTCAAAAAGAGAATGGCGTCTCAATTTGAAATGTCGGATCTTGGTGAGTTAACTTATTACTTAGGTATTGAAGTCTCACAAGGAAAGGATTGCATTGAGATCAAGCAAGAGAGATATGCAATGAAGATCTTGAAAGAAGTTGGTATGGAAGATTGCAATGCAACTTTATATCTAATGGAGAAAGATCTCAAGTTGTCAAAAGCCGAGGATGAACTAGAAGTTGAAGCTAGCCAATATCAAAAAGTGGTGGGTTGCTTACGTTACCTCTTGCACACTCGTCCAGATTTGACTTACTCGGTTGGTGTGGTAAGTTGATACATGCAAAGTTAAAGAACATCACATGCTCATGCTATCAGCAAATCCGACTCCTATCCTTAAAAAGGTACAACTTCGTTGGATTAAATACAATCGTAGTAAACAACATGAAATTGGTAGATATAGTGATAGTAGTCATAATGATGACGTTGATGAAATGACGAAGCACAACGGACATGTTTTCCTATACCTGGTACATCACCCCATTACATGGCTTACAAAAGCAAACTACCCATGCATTATCTTCGTGTGGAAATTTTTGAGTTCATGGCAGCCACTGCAGCTGCGTGTCAAGCAATTTGGCTCAGGGAGTTATTGGCGGAAGTGACAGGATTGGAAAGACAAAAGGTGATAATACGAGTTGATAATAAATCAGCAATTGCATTATCAAAGAACCCGGTCTTTTCATGAAGTGCAAACATATACCCCACTCGATATCATTTCAATCCGTGAGTGTGTGGAGAATGAACAGGTAATTGTTGAGCATGTATCCGGAGAGAATCAAAGAGCAGACCCGTTGACGAAGGACTTGGCGCGCATAAAGTTCAAGGAGATGAGATCGTTGCTTGGTGTATAAGAGTTACCCTCTTTGACTCAGAAATTCAGGGGGTGATTGTTAAAGAATTATCTGAGTTTGGATATGGCTATAACGCGTGTTACAGACATCAGATATCCTAGTTGGAGTGTGAGTCCAACTCGTCCTATTTACTTGTTTATTTAGGATATTAATAAAGTGTAATCCTAGTTATAGTCTAAAAGAATAGGTTAGTCTATATATACCGAGAAGGGTAGGGAATTACCTTTGTACCGAATGAAGTTTTGAGAGAGTTTCTTCAATAATAAAATATGCGTGTTTAGGCATACCTGGTGTTCTTGTTTTCTGTTTGTGTCTTGTTCTAGCTGTTGTACCCTCTAATATACCACATACAGTAGCTGCATGTGGACCCATAAACTCGAGAAAACACAGGAATAGTATATCCCACCATGAAATTAAACACCAAGTTTCTTACAGGTGGCAACTGTAACTCAATGAATTTATAAACGGATTGATTTTGGTTGTGATTATTATCTCAAATGGGCTAAACAAACGATTAACTTAACATGTAAGCCGAAATCTACCTTTTAGTGAATGCATGTGTAGCTTGTTGTTATACATGAATGTGTACGTACAAAGCACGGTAAGATTTATAAATTCAATGTAAGTGTTTTTGTAATAGTGTCGAGTCTATGTAAGGTAAGTCTACTTTTTGCGAGTGTGTGGAGAATGAATCTTTTAAATGTATTGTGTTTAGTTTTCTATATTGTTGTTAAATAAACATATAACAAAAGCATAGTTAAGCGATAGCTCAGTTCCATGTATTTTCTCTTTTTTAATAAATAAAACTATTCAACTATGTGTTGATAATTAATCATTGCCAAATGGCCTACTGATAAGGTCCTTGATTCGCTCACAAGAGTTAAAGGGTTCCTTATTAGATGTGTATATTTAGGGGTGACCAAGGTGTTGTGGAATAACCGTAATAATATCCCACCGACTAGGTAGAGTGTGAATAATTCAACACTATAAGTTTACCCCAAACTAGCTTATTGAAAATTAAGCAATACGAAAGTGAAACAAGAGATCATAACACCAAACTTTCTTTATATTTCATAAACTAGAAATATACTATAGCAAAAAAAGAAGAAAAGTAACACTAAAGAGATGCTTGTGTGTGTTTGGTGCGTGTCTTAAAACTCAAAGAGAATGGTTCTATTTATAGGCTAATACATCCTTCATACTTGCTAGTATAAGCAAGTTGATATGGCAACTTGTATGAAGAATCTTATCAAGTGGACATGAGCCACATTATTCTTACAAATCTCCACCTTGGCGAATATCCATTCTTCAATCTCGCCGTCAACCATCTTTGGTGGAGTCTACAAACCAACCTAAACTTTTTACAACATTGATCAAGTCCAAACAGTAATTGAACTTGATCCCAGCTAATACTTTAGTCAGCATATCCACGGGATTCTTAGAAGTATGGACCTTTTGGATTCTGACTCCACCTTCTTCCAATATCTCTCGTATGAAATGATACTGAACATCAATGTGCTTCGTCCTTGTGTGATAAACTTGATTCTTCGCTAAGTGAATTGCACTCTGACTGTCAGAATACATCGTGACAAATTTTTGATTGATTCCAAGTTCATCGAGCAACCCTTGAAGCCAAATTGCTTCCTTTACAGCCTATGTCATCGCCATATACTCTGCTTCCGTAGTTAACAAAGTAGTAGTTGACTGTAAGGTAGACTTCCAACTAACTAGAGCTTTTTCCATAGTAAAAAAATAGCCTGTAGTAGATCTTCGTTTGTCTAAATCTCCGGCATAGTCTGAATCGCAATATCCTTCCACCCACTGACTACTTCCATGTTTGAATACTAACCCTACATCGACCGTGTTATGGATATACCGTAATATCCATTTAACAGCTTGCCAATGTCCTTTTCCAGGGTTATGCATATACCTGCCCACCATCCTAAACAGCATACTAATATTCTGTCGAATTGCCAAACATAGCATACTTAAGCTACAGACAACGATTTTGCATGAAAGGCACATTTTCCATGTATGCCCTCTATGCATCATTTTTAGTGACATAGCAGCACTAATCTTAAATTTGTAAAAGCAAGTAGAGTACTAACTCATTTTGTTTGCTTGTCAAACCTAAAACGCTTTAGAACCCTTCTCAGATATTGTTTCTGAGTCAAAAAAAGCTTCCTTAATTTTCTGTCTCTGTCTATCTTCATGTCGATAATCATCTTTTGCTTAGATAACACCGAGAATCCTCATCTCAAAATTCCATTTCACCATGAGTCTATTAACCTTTTAATCTCGTCTAGACTTTGAGAAGCTATCAACATATCATCTACATATAAAAGAAGATATACGAAGGACCCATGTTGGGATTAAAAGCTTCTTGATGCTGTTTGGAAGTAACTGCTGCTAAGGTTAGAGTTACTACTGCTAGTATATATTACTACTGCTAATGGAAGTTAAGACTGCTCAGAGACTTAGAAGAAATACTACTAAGTAGTTAATACTGCTAGTATACAAGTTACTACTGTTAGTGTAACTTAGTACTGCTAGTATATGTTAGTACTGCTTGAGTAAAGTTACAACTGTTAGCATAAAGTTAGTACTGCTAGTGTAACTTAGTACTGCTAATAAAGAATAAAGAAAATATTCTAAGTAGTTACTACTGCTTGTACACAGTTAGTGCTGCTGGTATAAAAGTTAATGTTGCTGGTTACAACTGCTGAAAGATTACAACTGCTAGAAGAGTTTCTACTGTCAGAAGGATAAAGACAAGAGAAAGGATAAAGATGAAGATTGTTTATCAAGATTACTTACGGGATAAGTATGAGATATTTTTGTAAAAGATACGTATAAGTTATTTGTTTAGAAGATCATGATAACTTAGGAAAATATTGTAAGCCAAAGTTCGGACTCTTGGTGTATAAAGGAGGTCCTAAAGCATTGAGTTAGACATCCCTAAATATTCCATACGTTTTTTATATATAGCTTCAAGGTTGTAAACCCTAGTACTACACAGAGTACTCATATTATTGATAATAATAATATTGGAGCTTTTCAGTAATATCATTGTTCATACAGTTTACTGTTTCATTAATATTCTTCTAAGTATTAAAGAGTAGATTTCGCATACTCTTTAGTATTCACAAAGTTTCTACCATAGTTGTTTTGGATTTATCCAAAGTAACTTAACCTTTACAAGCTAAGGAATCGATCTTAAGTTGGGATCAACAACCATCTTGATAGCTTTTTCAAATAGATACAGTGGTCGTATTTGCTTCTTGTGTACTTCAACTCCATCATAAACTTATCAAATCGTTTGTACCACTGCCTTGGGGATTGCTTTAAACTCGGTACAACGATTTATGAAGCTTACATTACTTCCATGCTCTTTCCAGCAACTTAGGGGGGGGGGGGGGGGGGGGGGGGGGGGGGGGGGGGGGGAAGGGGTGGTTTGGGTGAATCCTTCTGGCTGAACCATATAGATTTCCTCTTCTAAGTCACCATGTAAAAATGCAGTCTTCACATCCATCTGAACTAGTTCCAAATCCAACTGTGCTACCAAAGCCAACAAAATTCTAATAGAGGAATGTTTTACCACTGGAGAAAAAACTTCATTATAATCAATTCCCTCTTTCTGAGCATAGCCTTTAGCTACCAATCTTGCTTTGTAGCGAACATCATCTTGGCCAGGAAATCCTTCTTTCTTTGCATACACCCATTTGCATCCAATTGCCTTCTTCCCTTCGGGAGGTTGGTCAACTCCCATGTCTGATTCTTTTAAAAGACTGCTTTCTGCTCATGGCAATCCTCCACTTTTCGTTCTCTGAGTCTTGAACCGCTTCAGAGTAAGTAGTAGGAGCATCATCAGCTGCAATTGAAGATGCACAAGCCACCGTATCATTAAGGCGAGCATGCCTTTTAGTGTTTCTTTTTGGCTTGCTAGTAGCAATTGATTCATGTTGTTGCTGTCGAGGTCTTCGGGCTTGAACCTCCTCTTCTTCATAATCTCCTTCTACCATAGGAGAATTATCATCGGTTTCTCTATCAGCTGGTACAATTATTCTTTCAAACTCCACCTTTTTGGGAGTTCCATCTAACTGCTCAGCATTCACCTTTTTCAACATGGCAGATTCATTAAAGGTGACGTCTCTGCTAAAGATTGTTTTCTTTGTATCTGGACACCATAAGCGATAGCCTTTGATTCCAGACGTGATCCTCATAAATAATGATTTCTTTGCTCTAGGATCCAGCTTTAATTCCTTCACATGATAATTTACAGCGGAACCAAATACATGTAAGGAATCATAATCTGAGGCAGGTTTTCCATACCATTTCTCAAATGGTGTTTTCCCATCAATAGCAGTTGATGGCAAACGATTAACGAGGTGACACGCATATGTCACAACTTCAACCTAAAATTCTTTATTCAACCCAGCATTGGATAACATACACCGAACTTTCTAACAGAAGGGTTCGGTTCATGCGTTCAGCTACCCCATTCTGTTGTGGTGTATGTCTGACAGTGAAATGCCTAACGATGCCTTCATCTTCACAAAACTTTGAAAAGATCATTTTTATACTCTCTGCCATTATCTGTTTGGAGATGTTTGATCTTTCTGCATGTCTGAGTTTCCATCATCTTTTTCCACTTGATGAACACCTACCCAAAACTTCATCCTTTTGTCTATAATGTTACACCATACTCTTCGAGAAAAGTCATCAACAAAGGTCACATAGTAGTGTCTCCCTCCTAGAGATCTTGTCTTTGAGGGACCCCACACATCATAGTGGACATAATCCAAGATACCTTGTGTCTTGTGGATAGGTGTCCTAAATTTCACCCTTGTCGTCTTCCCATTGATGCAATGCTCACAGAGTTTCCACACTTACAGAAATCGTCCTTTTAACAATCCTTGCTTTATGAGAAAATTCAAGGATTTTTCTCCTGCATGTCCTAAGCGCATATGCCATAGCTTCACAGCTTCTGAATTTCTATCACCATCGGTAACAGCTGCTATAGTTCCAACAACCGTTCTACCCTTGTAGTGATACGTGTTGTTTATTTTACGAATACCCTTCATTTTACAAGTACGCCAGAGATGATCTTCATAACCCCATCCTTTGCTCTTACTTCGAACCCTTTAGATTCTAAGGTACCAACGGAAATGAGATTCTTCTTCAACTTTGGCGAATAACGAACACCTTTCAAGGTCATAATTGTTCCGTCTTCATTCTGTAATTGAATGGAACCAATACCATGAGTAGTGAGGGGAGTTTCGTCTGCTGTATAAACAACTTCCTCATGTTCTTCAAAATTACTAAACCACTCTCGATGTGGTGTAATATGATGGCTACATGCGGAATCGAATAGCCATATATCAGAAGCATTTTTGCTTGACGATGTTGCAAGTGAGAGATCTGATTCTTCATCGTCACACTTGGTTACATTCGCCTATGCTACAGCTTTCCCTTTGTAATAATTGTCCTTGGTTTTCAACCTTGGACAATCTCTTTTCCAATGACCTTTTTCATGACAAAAGACACATTCATCTTTGCTTAGTCTCTACCTTGACTTAGATCTCCATCTCTTATCAATGCCCTTATTCTACGAACGACCTCTAACTAGCAAAACCTTGGCGTTTCCACTTAAACAAATCTGCTTGTCCTTCTTTCTGAGTTCTTTACTATATAAGGCAGCACAAACTTCACTAAAAGACACATCATCCTTCCCATTAAGTAGAGTTGTTTCAAGCAACTCGTGCTCCTCTAGAAGCGATCCTAACAATATTAATGCTAGATCCTGGTCTTTGAACACCTCATCCATATTCATCAAATTGGTTACTAGCTGATTAAAACTAGTAATGTGATCATTCATTGTGGTACCTGGTACATATGTGAAGCAAAAGAGTCGCTTCTTCATAAAGAGCTTATTCTGACAATTCTTCTTCAGAAATTTCTCTTCCAATGCTACCTACAATTTGTAGGCGGATGTTTCTTTTGAGAAAGCATATCGTTGCTCTCCCGAAAGACATGAACGAATCGTACCACAAGCTAATTGATTGATTGTTAACCAATTCCTCTCTTCTACATCCTCTGGTTTACCTTCTTCAACGGCAATGTCTAGACCTTTTTGAAAAAGAGCTTCTAGAACCTCACTTTGCCACATACCGAAATGGCTCGTGCTATCAAAAACCTCCACCGCCAATCTTGCATTCGTCAAGACTTGTCTAGCCCAGTTTGAAGATGTTGGATCCACCAATGTGGATGTGGAAGGTACTTTGTCAACTTTGCCGTCTACCATTTCGAGTACAAATTAATTTTCAACAGCTTATACCAATAAACCAACGTAATTCTTTTCTGATGTGGAAGATCAAATTAAATTAAAACCACGGAGCATACTAAGAATAACCTCAGCTCTTTGATACACTTGTTATGGAAAACCCCCCCTCTCCCCCCCCCCCCCCCCCCCAACCCCCCCCCCCACCCCCCCTCCTCCACCCCACCCCCCCCCCCCCCCCCCCCCCCCCCCCCCCCCCCCCACCCCCCCCCCCCCCCCCCCCCCCCCCCCCCCCCCCCCACCCCACCCCCCTCCCCCCCCCCCCCCCCCACCCCCCCCCCCCCCCCCTCCCCACCCCCCCCCCCCCCCACCCCCCCCCCCCCCCCCCCCCCCCCCCCCCCCCCCCCCCCCCCCCCCACCCCCACCCCCCACCCCCCCCCCCCCCCCCCCCCCCCCACCCCCCCCCCCCCCCCCCCCCCACACCCCCCCACCCCCCCCCCCCCCCCACCCCACCCCCCCCCCCCCCCCCCCCCCCCCCCCCCCCCCCCCTCCCCACCCCCCCCCCCCCCCCCCCCCCCCCCCCCCCCCCCCCCCCCCCCCCCCCCCGCCCCCCCCCCACCCCCCCCCCCCCCCCCCCCCCCCCCCCCCCCCCCCCCCCCCCCCCCCCCCCCCCCCCCCCAATCTCCCCCACCCCCCCCCCCCCACCCCCCCCACCCCACCCCCCCCCCCCCCCCCCCCCCCCCTCCCCCTCCCCACACCCACTCACCCCCCCCCCCCCCCCACCCCCCCCCCCCCCCCCCCCCCCCCTCCCCCCCCCCCCCCCCCACCCCCCCCCCCCCCCCCCCACCCCCCCCCCCCCCCCCCCCCACCCCCCCCCCCCCCCCCCACCCCCCACCCACCCCCCCCACCCCCCCCCGCGATAATATCCCACCGACTAGGTAAAGAGTGTGAATACGTCAATACTATAAGTATACCCCAAACTAGCTTATTGAAAATTAAGCAATACGAAAGTGAAACAAGAGATCATAACACTAAACTTTCTATATATTTCATAAACTAGAAATATACTATTACAAAGAAAAGAAGAGAAGTACACTACAAGAGATGCTTGTGTGTGTTTTGGTGTGTCTAAAACTCAAAGAGAATGGTTCTATTTATAGGCTAATACATCCTTCACACTTTCTAGTATAAGCAAGTTGATATGGCAACTTGATGCAACTTGTATGAAGAATCTTATCAAGTGGACATGAGCCACATTATTCTTACACAAGGAAAGGTCGGAAAGGTCTCGGGATTAACCTAATAAAGTTGTGTACGTCTAATTCAAAAACGCTCATCCTTATCGATCGGGTAACCTGAGCACGGAAAAACATAATCCATTTACCGTTTAACCACGTGTTAAAACCTAATTAAGAGAGATAAACTTTGTACATGTTAATTTCCATTATCTAGACTAAACGATACCGCGTATACCGGCGATGGTGTATAGTAGCGTTAATCTTTGTGTGAGAATTTATTTCTGTAGTAAGTCAGAGTGGAGAGAATTTGTAGGTTAAATAGTAACTAATAATTTATATATTGTGTTGACTTTTATAGGTAAGAGTATTTTAATTTAACAACACTACTAATTTTATACTACGTAAGTTTTTAAGAGTTTTTAAAAGACAAACTTCTACATGTTTTCATTATTTAGAACCGGGCGATATGCGCAAAGTAAAGGTTATTGTGTACAAAAATAATAAGTTTGCGGATTTAAGAAATAAGAATTAAACAAATATTTAAATTTTCTTATCGTATATGTAAGTTTTGTTACCATGTTTATGTTTTTCAAGTTTAAGTTTTAAGATTTAAGAAAAGGATACACCCTTTATATATAGTACTAGGCGAGTACCCGCGCATAGCGGCGGAAATTCCTAGCGGCAAATAATTAACGATATACGATATTGTGGTAAGTGTTTCATGTAAAGTTCAAAATATAACGTGAAAAGATCAAAATGAACTTGCAAACACTCGTAACATGCGGCAAATTCTTAACATGCATCAAAAAAGACATTTATTGAAAATGAAAGTAAAACATTACATCGTTATTATGAGATAAATCTAACAACGCACGTTACTCGCCGCGTAAAACATCTTGTACAAGACAATTTGAGTGTTATACCTCCTCTTGACCAAACTCTTTTTTCTGGTTTCACTAATACTTTGTAGTTGCAGTGGTCTCCCTCAAGACAGCTAACATAAAGGCTGTCATGCGAGAAAATAGAGTCGGGCAAATAGACACCCACATTTGGAATTGTTTGCCCTCAGCTTTATAACGGAAAATACTTATACTGATATTTCGATTAAGCATTTTGTGTAACGTTTTGTGTAACCAAAACATCACTATAACCATAATTTAATGGCTCATCACGTTGATTACCTTTCAGAAAGACACACATGAGTGTGAGCATATGAAAAAATAACAAAGGATACAAATACAATGAAAAAATAAATATTACAAACAGTGTAGATGGCTTAACTATTACACAACCAGTACTAACTATAATAACTCTTTTACCAGTTGTAACAAATGTACTAGCATAATTAACTATAATACACTAACAGATTTAAGTCTAGACCACTTAATTCCCAACACACATGAGTGTGAGTAAATGAAAAAATAACAAAGGATACAAATACAATGAAAAAATAAATATTACAAATAGTGTAATAACAACTTAACTCATTACAAGTAACAACATTTTAACCTTAGGTTTGTTGTGCACGGGTTGCATAAATGATATGAGAATTCGAACACGAAGTAAGATAATATTCTTTGACGACATATAGGTCATATTTGCAATATTTTGCGTTTAGTGAAATCATCTGCAATTAATTATAATGGTGAAAAATGTCTAGTGATTTTGGAAGAGAGTTGAGTTTGTGATTGAGGCTGCAACAATGTATGTTGCATTTATAATACACATAGAGGGCCATGTATATTAAGAAACAATTTGAACTTGTCAATCAACATAATTTTTTCCAAAAGTTATGTAAATGAATGATGGTTGAAAAGGTATTCGTTAACTTTCAAAATTAACAATATGTTTATAGAGTTTCTAGGTTGTTTGCACAAATATGTACATGATATTTAAATCACCAACATTAGCATACAATAACAGTAATCGATGTGTAATTAAAATCTCGAGGAATTATAGTAACATTATTAGGTTACCTTTCACATGTTTCAATCAAAATAAATTGGTAGTAAAATAAGACTTTCAAAACAATATATGTTTCAATCATAATAAATGCATTGTTTACTACTTAATGATCATACCAAAATAAACGCATGTTTCTATGAGTGAAAAACTTAATTTATCTTAAGAAACTATTGAAAATATTCAATCAATAAAATACATAGCTGGACGATTGAAAGATATGGTAGTAAGTTGACTTGTGTTTATTGAAATGGTAATAAAGTGTGACAAATTTGTATTTATTATGTTTTTATTTTTTTATTTTTTTATTTTTTTTATTTTGGTATATTTGACATGATCATTAAGTGGTAAACAATGCATTTATTATAATTGAAACATATATTGTTTTGAAAGTCTTTAAATACTGAACACATGATTAGTACGTAACAAAATATACCAAAATAAATGCATTGTTTACTATTTAATGATCATACGCAAATAAATGCATTGTTTACTACTTAATGATCATACCAAAATAAAAAATAAAAAAATAGAAACATAATAAATACAAATTTGTCACACTTTATTACCATTTCAATGAACAAAAGTCAACTTA
>BQNB010068448.1:0-33841 GCA_026074375.1 Tanacetum coccineum | reverse complement strand
GTTACAAAAACAATCTTAAACTTTTAAATATTTGTGGCTTTTTTTACATAACAAACTTTATTATCAAATATGAAATGTGTATCTACCGATTCATTCAGAAAAGAAAATACCGGTGAAAAGATCTTCTAATTGCGAACAAAACGAGCTCAATATTGCAATACTTTTGATGTACGTACGATTTTATAAAACATGTTGAAGTTTAATATATATTTTGGAAAAAAAACCTTTCAAAACACACCCATAAATTAACTTATAACTTTAAAATAAAACACAAGGATTAAAGACTGCTTCGACTTCACTTTCCTTTCCCAACTCGTATCTGCTTCGACTTCACTTTCCCAAACCCCTCGTATCTGCTTCGACTTCACTTTCCCAACTCGGTTATCTTCTGATCAAGTTGAAGATTTGGAGCGCATTGTTACTTATGATGAAGTCAAGAGGGCTGTTTGGGATTGTGGAGCAAATAAATCGCCTGGTCTAGACGGGTTTTCATTTGAATTTTATCATAAGTATTGGACAATAATTTGACAAGATTGTTCAAGCTTGTTAGTGATTTTTTTGTGAATGGGCAATTCCCTAGAGGATGCAACTCTTCTTTTATAGCTCTTATTCCCAAGATCCAAGATGCCAAATTTGTGAAAGAATTTTGTCCTATAAGTCTTATTGGGAGCGTTTACATAATCATAGCCAAAATTTTGGCTAACAGATTATGCCTCGTTTTGCCTATTCTCCATGAATTGACAGTTCCAATCGCTTTGTGTTTTCTAATCGTCAATTCTTTATGAGCCCATTCATCCTTAAAGAACTCAATCTTGTGTAAGTTTAAGAAAGTCAAAAGGAAAAAAAAACAAAAAATATTTTTAAGGTGGACTTTGAAAAGGCTTTTTGACTGGTGAAATGGACTACTTTTGAAACTCTAAAGGCCTTTATGTGTTTTGCACGAAATGGTGTAGATGGATTAGTTGTTGTCTTAATAACGCCATGGGCTCGGTGCTTGTTAATGGTAGTCCTACTTTGGAGTTCCAATTTCATAAAGGCTTAAAGCAAGGAGATCCCATCTCCCTTTTTCTCTTTATTTTGATTATGGAAACTCTTCACCTCTCTTTTAAGAGAGTCCTAAATGCCAGCCTCTGTAAAGGTATTTCTCTAAGTGATTCATTCACGATCTCTCATCTGTTTTACGCCGATGACATAGTTTTTAGCGGTGAATGGAATAATAATAACATTCAAACATTATTGAGTGTTTTGAAGTGTGTCTACTTAGCTTCAAGCCTTAAAATTAATCTTCATAAAAGCAAACTAACGGGGGTTGGTGTTTAGCTCGAATGTAGTTGAATCCATAGCATCTTTGATTGGCTGCTCCATTTTTACTATTCCCTTCAATTATCTAGGCGTCAAGGTTGGAGGTAACATGTCAAGAATTAACTCGTAGGATGAAGTCATCTCTAAGGTTTTTTTGTGATTATCTAAATGGAAGCTAAAACTTCTTTCAATAGGTGGTCGTCTCACTCTTTTAAAGTCGGTTCTCACCTCGATTCACCATCAATATGTCCATCTTTAAGGTTCCAAAGGGCGTGTTAAATAACCTAGAATCTATTCGCCGGAACTTCTTTTATGGTTATGATGGTTCAGATAGGAAGCTTGCTTGGATTGGCTGGAATACGGTTCTAGCTTCAAAAAAGAATGGCGGTCTTTACGCTCATAATCGAGCTCTTCTTTTCAAATGGGTCTGAAGATTTCTAACAGACGATACATCTTTGTGGACTCGTTTTATTAAAGCTATCTTTGGTAACAAAGGGGCCTTAGATACATGTAAAAGGATGTCTAGAAGATCTTCATGGATAGATGTAATTCATGCTATTCATTCACTCCAAAGTAAAGGTATAAATCTTCTGCAATTCATTCAAAAAAAATTGGCAACGGCGAGAATACTTCTTTTTGGGACGATATTTGGTTAGGTGAGGTTGCTTTGAAAGATCTATATAAAAGGTTGTATGCTTTAGAGATGTGCAAGTCTATAAGTGGCTTATTTCTGAAGCGCCAATTGTCTTACATGTGGTGTTCTAGTCGTTCTAAGCTTAAAATTAATTGGGTTTCTTGGTTACAAAACCATAATTTTGTTAGCTTGTAATCTTTTCTAGCTTCTTGCTAGTGTTTTAATAAAAATTTGCCGTTTAAAAAAAAATCTGAATGTCGAATAAAAAAATCTGATAAGTGAAATATGTCATTGGTCTAGAAAAATTAGTGGGTTCCTTTAATTATTTGTTTGTTTTTTACAATAACACAAAGAAGCGTCAAATAAATGTATCGTAAACTTTTAATAACTTTTATTTGTACCATTACGATCACATCCTAACGTAACACTACTTAGGGCCCGTTTGGTAAACTACCCGGAATCACTAAGGTGCCGTTTGGTTCATTCTTTTGAAATTCCAGAATTTTAAATTCTAGGAAATTTAAATTCTTGAGAATTTTAAATTTCGGAATTTAAAATATCTACGCGTGTTTGGTTGACAGAATTTTATAATTTTTTGAAATCTATCATTATATTTATTATTGCAATTTTTAAGGGAAGAACGGATAGGGGTGTCAAAAAACACGACCCGACCCCGATTAAGCCGATTCGGGTCGGGTTACGCGGGTAAAAAAATTATTCGAGTAAAAAACCACCCGAATTGACTCGAGCTTGACCCGACCCGAAGGTGACCAACCCGGCCCGACTAAATGAAAATTTTACAAAAACAACTAGAATAAAAAGTTAATAAAAAAATTTCCCAAGTAAATGAAAATTCTTTACTTTTTGAAGCAATTTTAATTTCCCCCATTTTAGCAATTCATGAAATTTTAAATTCTCTCATTTGTGTTACCAAACACAATATTTGGGAGAAACTTGATTATACTCAAAACACAAAATAAACGACGTCGTTTCTTTTGTGTGCTACAGTTGCCGGCCATTTGGGCTCCCAATTTGGGCCGGCCCATTTACCTTTTAAAAAAAAATAAAAAAAATTAGGTAATATAAAAAATTCCTCGAGCCAAAATAAGATTTTTTTTAAAAGTACTGACTTATTCAGATAAAAAAAATACCCGCGACGTGAGGCCCAACGCATAAGCCCATATAAAAAAAAACAAACTATTAAACATGAGACCGAACAATAAACCCAATATAAAAAAAATTGGCCTCTGCGACAAAATAAGAACAAAATCACAAATTACTAATTTAATCAATAAAAAAAAATACTGGCCATGAGGCCCAACACATAAGTTTTTTTTAAAGCAGACAATATAAAAATTTTTTGCTCGGCACAAAATATAATTTTTTTTACAAAAATACTGATTATTCAGATAAAAAAAATACCCGCGACATGAGGCCCAATACATAAGCCCATATAAAAAAACAAACTATTAAACATGAGACCGAAAAAATAAACTCAATATAAAAAAAATTGCTCGGCACAAAATAGAAAAAAATTTACAAAATTACTGATTTAATCAAATAAAAAATATCCGCGACATGAGGCCCAACACATAAGCCCATATAAAAAAAACTATTAAACATGAGGCCCAGCCACAACGCGCGGGCTATTTTGCTTGATATAAAAAAAACTAAAAAAAATTAATGTCGACACCAATAAAAAAAACCCACCCCGCACCAACAAAAACATACCCGCCTCGCAGCAACGCGCGAGTACTTTTGCTTGTTAAAATGCAAATGCCATGAATTGCCCCCAATATGCTCCAACCAAACGGCACCTAAGAGTTTGGGTATAGATATTAGGTGGAATGGAATTGGTATGTGTTTTGCATATCATTACCAACATTATTGTTTGGTTTAGGCCTTCGGTTTGAAAATTTATGTATCATATTTTCACCTTTGAATAAAAAAAGAAAAGAAATTGCAGAGTTGGCCATGAATGTCCATGTACACTATAATTGATATTCTTACTTTTTTTCCCAGAATCACAACTTCGTTATTTTCAATCTTGAAAAAATATGATTACTTACCAAATTGTTAAAGAAAAAGGGATATTACATAAACCACAAAAGATGCACAACTCATAACCCAACAAATACACATCACCTGATTCTCATAAACCCAATTTACCACGGAGAGAGAAATTTTAATTGAACTCATCATCTTCTCTATTTGCAAGGTTCAACAAGGAGGGTCGAGGACGAGTACAAGGAAAGAGGTCCAATGACGGCTATGCACCAGCTTTGATGATAGTGATGACCACCCCCGGTGATGATTATTAACAACTCCGACAAGAGTGACGAGAAGAGAAACAAAACTACAAACCTCGATGGCTCAAAATATATCAAAAACGAGATTTAGCAAAGAAAGAAGAGAACAATTTTGTTTGATTTATAAGACAAAATTAGAAATTGGAAGAGAAGGATGAGTTAAAATTTTGAGAGAAAATAGGTGGACAAAGAGAGAAAAATGAAATAGATGGTGAAACCACCCGCTTTTGTATGGAATGATTATCTTAGATCTAACACCATTTTGAACCTTGATTCACATGTTTTGCACCAAACGACGATTTTTACCTCATGATGATTACATTTCTCCGTTTTCCACACCCTTCAAAAAACAAATTGGCTCTTAATCTCTTTTCTATTCCTTATATAGAAGTTTCTTTGCACGGTGTATATATTAATCACAGATACGTCAAACACCTCATTATCCCATTCAAGGTTGGATATTTGTGGTTTGTTGTAGGAGATAAGACCACTCGCAGCAGAGATCAAACATCTATCCTCTTTATTTGAAAAGTTAGGTCGCCCGGCCGACCGAATGATTTCTATATGTTTATGTGTGAGTGTTTTTTAATTTATTCTTAAGGGTATGGTTTTTTTTCTGGTGCCGAGGCGTCACTTTTTTACGAGTATATGATCATGTGTATTGGGGATAGTAAGAGATAAAAAGCCTGAGTTGGCTTCTCGAAATGACAGCACGATGTTTGATCACATGTATACGTCACCATCTGGTAGCCAAACTCCTATATGGTTAAGTAGGAGAAAGGGAGTTAATTAGGGGTTAAGTAAGTAAATGAGAAGTGTTTAGAATATCTAAGGTTAATATACAACAGGTATAATTAAGACGCAACATACATATATTTGAAGGAAATGAATTAAGTAAGGTCATATCACAATATCAAGTAATGAGTACAGAATAGTAATTATTAATACGCTTTAAAATACAACTATATAAGTTATTAAAGTTTGCTATGTAAAATGGGGAAAAAAAAGTTTAATAATAGAGAAGATATAATCTTAGTTTGATACATCAATAATTTTGTAAGACACGTGTCATGATTTCAGCATTAGGCACACTCTATCTCTTTCTTACACAAACAGAAAATGTTTTTATTAAACCTTTCAAATTGATAAATGTTAGAATTGCTATTATGCTTTTATGTCTTCCTTAAAATGTTGTCGCATAGTGTTGTTTTTAAATTGACAAATGATATATTTTCCTACTAATTGTTTCTACATATTTTACTCACAAAATCGTAACATGTATCAGAAGAATTGATGGTTTAAATGCGAAAAGATAATGAATGAAGAAAAAATATAAGATATTATTGTGAGTGTAGGCGGATATGTAAGAATGCATTGTAGAAAGATTTAACAAAACTCTTTTAAATTTAGTGTTGTTTCTAAAATTACTTAATATTTACCATTTTTTTTTTCTTTATAACAAATTCATCTCAATCCCGGTCTTAATCACGATTCATATTTTTTAAACCTAATTTTGTTAAAATGGGAACATTGTATCATGTTTGTCATCTTGGTTGATGATAAAGACTTGTCATCGTAAATTTGCTAAACGTCACACGAAAAATTTAATCCACAATGTTGAATTTACGCGGTTGATCATAATAGACAGTGGGACCGGGACCTTAACATATTTGGTTTGGTCATCGGTCCTTCAATTTCTCATATTCGGTATCTCGGTCCGTTCATTTCGGTTCGGTGTTACAGAAAACCGACAATTATGCTTTGTTGGACCAGACCGGACCGAAGATCGAACCAGACCAACCCATACATGGACAGACCATTTAGGTCCACTCCTCATTCCGGTGTTTTGGACAAGATCAGTTTTCGGACCGTGATCAGCCCTATTGGTAAAAAAATGAAATTTGAAATAGTACGATGAAGAAGCAGGATGTAACGGTCGGTCCCATGTTTAGTTTTAAAATCATAAGATTAATTTACATAGTTGGTGGAAGGCAAAACAAGCAACAATGTGCGCCGTAGCCCTTTTTAAATTGCAAAGCTAACTCTTATGAAATAACCACCAAATTTATAGATCCAAGCGTCATAAATTACTGTTCATAGCCGTTTTGAACTTTATGAGTAGTCTCCATCGCTAAGTGCACAAGGAAACCAGATTGTATCAAATTTAAAGGAAATAAACACGTGTTGATTTTCAACACATGCTTTCTCGTGTTTCGTCACTATGCAAGAGGCGGCTTTCAAGGCAACTTGGCCCATTGTAAATCCGACTTTACTCAACCGTAGAGGCGAAACCCAGTCAGATCCCTGAGATGCAGCATGTTTTACCTCGTAACCATCTAAAAAAAACAAAATGTCAGCCAGTCGAAGTGTAGATCTTCAATTGAGCGTCAGTCAAAAAAGTTAAACGGTGCCTTTTTCGTGACCAGACAATTATCGGCACGCCTACATTGTAAAAACATGTCCCTAAACCATATAGTTTTAGTACTTGAAGCACAGGAGCTCTTTACATTGAACGCATGTTCCCCAAACGGGAATCCAAACATGCTTGCGACAAACATAAAATATAGCATCAACGAAATAAGGGAATCATGAGACGTATTAGGATAGTATATATCCTCTGGTGACATATGTTGACGGAGCCTTCTATGAGGAAAGCTAGAAGGAAATCCTGAGCAGGTGTGTGCGCGTAACAACTCAAAAAAAATCGCTTCTCTGCCTAATGTAATGTCTAAGTGGATTCCTTAGTTCCATATACTTAAACCATTTTCACTAAAGAGGGCATTTCGTTAGTGTTTGTTGGGGTTTTAGATGGGCAATATCCTTTATAGTGAAATAACTAAAATCAAAGCTTAGAATCGTATCACGTAGACAAGCTATAACAGGAAAATAATCATCATTTATAACACATATGTTGCTGTCATGTTAAGTAGTGATGTTTAGCACCAAGATTGAGCCTCGAGGCTACAATGCATAAAGAGGAAGCCACTTATTTCGAGTATACTAGTTTACCAATTTAATTTTTTTTGCTAATACACAAATATATGTTTGTGTTGTATTAACTAGTTTCATCACCAAGATTTCATTATATTAACGAACTTAACTGACAGACATAGAGAAATATTAGAGAAACAATAGGAATTGTAAGTTCCCATCAGTTGGTGAACTTGGGTGCATTTATTTCACTCTATACGACATGGTTATTTATACTACTATATGTTTATAGACATTCACTATACATGTTACATATACATTTAACCTAGTAAAAATAGGGGGGTCATGTACGTGGCATATTATTGGTCTATTGATTGACAATGTGCATACATTATTGCACATGTTAACTGATATTTCATAACACTCCCCATTGGATGACACAGTTTCAACGTAGAGTCAACTTTGAAGTACTGCCTCGTTAAAAACCTTGCTAAAGAAAAACCCAGTGGGTCAAACTTCTGCTAAGGAAAAGAGATGCCAACTGTATATTTTAACTTCCTCATGGTGTAAGACATCCTAGAGTGTTATGTCTTATGTTACATGCAGCATGCCTAAGAGCAATGGAAGTGTTTCCTGAAACCCGGAAGTTGGAGAGTTGGTAAAAAGATCTGCGGAATTGTTGCTTGATTGAGACATACATCATTTCCAATTTAGTTATCCTTTATAAGGTCTTGAGTGTATGCAAAGTATCTTGGAGGTATATTTTTGTCTGATTACTTTTGATATACCCTTCTTTTATTTGTGCGACACAAGCTGCATTATCTTCGTAGATGAGTGTTGGGCTTTCCTCTTTCTTTAGCCCACAAGAAGTCACGATGAGTTGTGTCATTGTCCTTAGCCATACACATTCTTTGCTAGCTTCATGTAGTGTGATTAACTTAACATGATTAGATGATGTTGCTACAGTGTTTGTGCTTTTTGAGAACGACCATGAAATAGTCAGTGCCTCCATTAAGTCATACTTAACGGGTTTGATGATCTAACATTTGTGAGGGATCAGAAAAATAACTAAGCAAGATACTATAAATCAGACAACACTTGTTTTTGAGTGTAAAGTAAAATTAAACCCAGTCAATCGTTCCATCGAAGGTATCAAAATAACGTGCTTGATTCCATTCCAATTCCTTTTTTATGGGAGAATGATGAATCTGCTAACAAATTAACTGCAAAAGATATATCGGGCCTGGTATTATTTGTTATGATCATAGAGCTTCCAATTGCACTGAGATGATATGCTGGACAGGACATCTTCATTCCTTTCTCATGGGAGAAACAGGATCATTGTCAACCACTTTAGTGATCTCCGGCAAAACAGATCATTGTCAACATTTAGTGATCTACCCACCATCGGTGTACTTAAAGATTTTGCTTTGTCCATATTGAAATGTTTTAGGACCTTTTTGGTATAATTCGATTGATGTACAAGCATGCCATTAGGCATGTGCTCGATTGGCATGTCCTCGATTTGTAAGTTACATTCATTATACGCATTTCATTCTCCTCGGGAAGTATCAACTCATCCATTTTGCTTTTTCTTAAATCTAGAAACTCTTTTACTACCTTTTGTTTATCTTCTAGAGGAGCCATATTAATCATACCTTCTAAGGGAGATTTTTTGATAATCATAGGGGGTAATTTTTGCTGGGGTTTTGTAGCAATAGAAGGAAAGAGCTTTTTCAACATAGGAAACCCTAGATTAGTCTATTTGTAATGGTCTTTGATATACTAATTAGGACAACCAATAATAGATTGCGTACTGCCCGGCCTAGTAGGATTAATTTGAGCCATCTTCCCTAGTATTAGATCATAATTGTGAAAACTACTCATAAAGCGAACCTTGTTCCTATAGATCCAATTCTGACTTTGACTGCTAAAAGATCGTATTTTCATGCTAGTGATAGAAATCATTCTCATATTAGTTTAGTATCATTTGTTTGTGAACTCTAGTTTAGCTTTTTTTGCTTGGGATTTTCTTGCCACTTTCAAGAGAGTAGTAGATCAGCTTTAGAGTACTCTATCAAGCAATTGTATCGTACTCTATCGCCTAATTGATCAGTCACTGCTCTACTCACGCAAGTGCCTTACCCTTGGGCTCGCCTGAAAATGAGACAATCGCTCTAAAACAACTCAGAAGACGAAATCGTACCACTGAGTAAACTTTCTATAGATCTTGGCATAGAATTAGCTTACAATTGTTCTTTGTAGAGTCTTTCTATGGCGTTTCAATGTGCCTACCCCAGTCTCATAAGCAGGTTCCCCACCCTATTTAAAGAGCGACCGGAAACAGCGATAAGTCTAGGAATCTAGCTATTTTAGTATCCCTTGATAAACAATTATAAAGGTACCCTATCGCTACATTGTTTGTATATCTACAAGGGACACTGATATCTGAAGATACTTTTTTTATTTTACGTCTGCTTCGGTCTGTGCTTTGGAGTCTTCGTCCCTCTAGCCCGTAGTCTGTATGTGAGAGCGAGTTCATGTGCTTGCAGTTGTAGAACCCTTCGCCTATCCTAAGGGTAAGGGCCATTGCCTTCAGTTGGTAAATAGATCGAGGGGGAAGGGGAGTGAGGCTATCGTATCAGATGGGCGATCATCTTCTTATGAAGTTATGGAGGGATATCAAGAAGATCTTTATTAAGCAATGGTTCCAACTCTATCAAATACATGATCGGGGATAGGTCCGGCAATCGAAGAGACAAGTAATCATAGCAGGCACGAAGCACTAAAAAGGCGTGGAGAACTTCTTTCGTTGAAAGTTCCATAGGTCCCAACGCCTACCATATGGGAGATCGACCTATGAGGTAAAGGTGCGCCAAAAAAAGGTCTGGTACCAGCCAAGGTGGAGAATTCCCTCATTTACTTGCTTTCTATATTCTAAACTAATTATAGCCCGCCACTTCCCCGGTAGGGCATCTCCTCTTTGACTCCTCTAATCCTATACCTAAGGACTATGCTTGACTTTTCCATTAACTTCCTAATATCACGTCTTACTGATATCTATCTTATAGGTAATAGAGTCTCAAAGCAGGGTCCCCCCAATGACCGCCCTCTTGTCTACTCACTTTTGGTACTAGTACACCTTTGTCTGGTTTCTGTCTTCACTTTATGGCAATTCTCTCGATCTCTGATAAGTCGACTAATAGAATCCTATATATAGGAAGTAGCTAAAGCATCCCTACTCTCTATAGTCAGTAGCTTTCACATCCTTTTTATTATCTATGTTCTTACCTCAAGTTTCTATCCTTAGGCACGTTTCACACTAAAGTTGAGAAAAGGCATAAGTGATAGAAACAAAGTGAAAAGAAAAAGAAGTGGCACTATAAAGTTCGATTCCCTATAATAGAAGTGGTGGGCTTGCTTTTTATTCCCATCTCATTTGATGAAAGAGAACTAGGGGGTGCTTAGAATAAGCTAGCTTTTAGGTAACCTTTGCTTAGAGGACCGGCTATACTACTAGTGACTTAGATCTTATGAGAAAGCAGAAAATGGGGTGCCCGCAGCTACTTTAAATGTGAAAGGAGTGAAGTTAGCCTATCAGTTAGCACTCCTTCTACTCTTTAGGAATCCCTTAGAAATAGAATGCTGAAGTGATGGGTAAGCCCAAGTAATCCCTACCTTCCCTAGAGAACTGAGAAGAGATAGAAGTAAGATTAGCTCTCTAAAAAGAGTAGAGAAGAAAGTATAGCTTACCAGGGAGTAAAGACAGGAAAGCCTTACCTCTTACGAGATAGAAAGAACCTCAGAGAACGGAAAGAGCCAACGTCGTAAAAGCAAAGGCAGAAAATCCTAGGTATAGGTAACGAAAGTCGAGATACGAGACACGAAGGAGTTAGAAAATAATAGAAGCTGTAACAGAAATATAGTTTTAGCTGGCTCATTAGAGTAAGTGAAATATGCGTCAAATTGGCTTGGCTTCTTTATAGGATTCTCGTCTGATTGAACAAGAGCGTATGCACATCCTTTTCTCCTTTATTTCGGGAAATAGATAAGTAAGTGAGTACCCCGTGTACTTTCCATAAAAAATGGAATGTACTACTTGTAGATAAGAAATCTTAGTTCGAAGGTAAGTAGCTTCCTTTTACAAGCCTGTTTTCACTTCCTTATAGAAAGTAGGCTGCTACCGAACTCATTAGCAAGCGAACGGCATCGCCCTATCTCAACCAGCTCACTACTCACTAAAGTCTATGTGAGAAACCAAGCTATTTCACTCCTGTGGGATTCAAACCCACCGCATAGGCAGCTTTTGAATAGGCCTTGATTACACCCAGTAAGGATGCGAAATCTACTAACTAAATATAGTATGGAGCTGGACACCATCTTAAGTAATAGAACTCCCAGTTGTGTTACACGAACCTTTCTTTCTCTCACGAACCTTTCTTTGTCTTTTGAGTTCTCTTAGATGAGAAATGAAAAGAATTAGTCCCACACAAGGTTTTTGAATTAGCATACGTAGTGCAATCAAAGCTATGGTTCCTAGGGCCGCACCGACAAGAGAAATAAAAGTAGAACGGGCGGATATAAGTACTACTTTCGGCTGTTCGGCCTTTGCACAAATAGCAGCATTCCTTACAGGGAATGGTCCCTTAAATTCTAACCCACGTTCTTTTGACTCAGTTCATTTAGTAGCAAGGTTCCCAGGACGGCTTTCTATAACACGGGTAAATTGAAATGGGAAATTGATGGATTTCGGCTGTTATGCTATTGTTTATTTGTTACATTTCATACCTTTCCAATATGATCTACTACATTTTATTATTGTAGACCTTCGTTCGCGCTGACCCTTCGCTGCCTACTTTGGCCTATTGGTGAACCTCTAAAAGCTGCCCTTCTAAGTTAGCTCATCTATCAAAACCTCTAACGACTCTTTACTATGAAGCTCCTTCTCAGTACAATCGTGTCAGTCGATTCGCTCATGTCATGTAACTCATCTAAAACTTAGAAAACAGAAAAAGGAGACACATCATGTCATCTCGCTGAACCTACTTCGCTATTAGCAGCTAATCGCACTACGAAGAAGATGCGGAGGAATCACCGAAGTTTAAGCTTTAAGCCGCTAAGGCAAATAGGACGAATGAAGGAGAGAAAGAAGCAGCTAACTTTACGAAGTATTCCTTTGTGAGACACCGACGAAGAAGGTGGCAGGTCCGATAGGCAAAGAAAGTTTATAGGCGAACAAAGGCGAAGGGATTGGCATGTATACCCCCTATTCCTTGATAGTTAGTATTGGTTCATGCGGGGAAATAAATGTGCGGAGAGGAGGGTCTTTCGATCAGCGGGGCTTCTTCCTCGAGTCCTGTCATGATCGCGACGGTATCCGGACACTTCGGGGAGTCTAGTTGTCGCATGAGGAATCGAAGGGACTGGTGGGTGGGAGATGCTCCACTTGATCAAAGTAGGTGAGCCGTTACGTGTCGAACCTGCGTGCTTTAAAAATGCAGGTCTATTTCATTGATCTTAGGAGAAACTTTGCCAGTTATCATGCTTAGAGAAGTACTCAGTACGGGTATACGCCATCTAGTCAAAGTGTTAGTTGGGGGTTGGGGGTTCTTTTGGCCTGTGCCGCCGAACCGCTCAATCATAAAATGAAGGATAGAAAGTCTCCCTTGACTCAGGCAAGGAAGGAGGCGCACCCACGGGATAAAGAGTGGCACAAGAGAGGCGAGAGGGACAATGGACCTCTAGTAGGGAACACCTCATATTGACCACCAGTACAAGAGGGATAGAGGCATGAACAACGTGTGAACTACCGCTATGAGGGTACGTGTAGATCGCTTCGTGTGGATCCTTAGGAGGTACGTATAGGTGCACCTTCATGTTGACCGTCGCTACCTATACTCAGTATACTCTATAAAGGCGGAACATGGATACATCTAAGTCGTCTCCAAACTACATTCGCACTAACCCTGTCTAAACGTTCCTGAACCCTTGCAAGATCTCATGTAAAAGCAAGCTCCTGAAAAGTAAAATCACTCTAACCACAAGTTGACATAATATTGTTGAAAAGTAAACAACTGTTCCTAGAAACCCTCCTCTCCTCCTAAGACCAAAAATCCCACATCTATTGATTCTATTGGGATCGGTAAAGAAAGAGGGAAAGGCAAGCAAAGTAGAAAGGCCCACAGAAGAATCTATGATGTTTTGCGCATGCATGGTGTCGTTCATTTCTAAATTTTTTGAGAAATTCCAGGATCAAAATGGTGGAGTAGCCTGGTATCTCATTTGCTTGCATTGAGCTTCATGGGGTCTTTTCTTATGATGGTGAAAGAGGCGTCTCGTCGAGGTCTTTGATGTGTTTTGTTGAATAGTTGGACTTTTCTCATGTCGTCAATGTACACTTCAATCGAAGGCCTAATGTTTTCTTTAAAAATTCTGTTGACCAAAGGCTGGTATGTGGGGCCAGCTTGAGTCCGAAAAGCATTACATTGTAACAGTGGAGGCCATCCTCAGTTATGAGTGAAGTCTTTTCTTGGTCGTTAGGATTCATGGCGATTTGCTTGTAGAAAAAGCATCCATGAAACTAAGGAACTTATGGCCGGATAATGAGTCGAAAAGTCTGTCCATATGAGAGAGTGGAAAGCTATCCTTTTCTTATGAAAGTGTTTTACCGCACACCTATCAAGAGGCTACTCGCCAGCTAGATCAGAGATGGGAGAAACATTTGGGATAGTGGTTTTTCTGCTCGAACAACACAATAGGACATGCCTTGTTAAGATATGTTAATGTCTACCCACATTCACGACTTCCTATTGGACTTCTTAACCATGACCACGTTGGTAACTCAATAAATCTAGGTAATGGACTTCTCTGATGAAGTAGGCGGAGAGTAATTTGTTGACCCCTACCTGGCTGGATCGAAGCCTCAGTTCTATAGTATTAGCCGCTATCATGAGTCTGCCCCTGTATAAAATTGTGTCTGATAAAAATCTCATATATTATATCTGTTTGGTTAATATAGCTTGATGACTCACATTTAAGTTCAGTTATGTGTGATGGCAGAAGAGAAAAAGCAAAGCTTCCTGACTGACGGGCTCCTGGCAAAAATTGAAGCATTGGCTCTGAGGAAATTGGCGATGTTTAAATGGGATCCTCTATTCTCTCCATGACCTCCTCTTTCGGAGCCGTATGCTGAGATGGTTTGTTCATTTTCTGTTAATTTCAAGCCGACTTGTGTAACCTTTTATTTTATGGCTCGTCATCATACAATTGCATTGTGGTAGGTGTAGGTTGCCTTAATGGATGAGCTTTTCTACGGGTGTACTCACCCCATCTATGTCTATATAAGGAGTCATAAATGTATCATGGTGATGGATAAAATTGATTTTGCAAAGCTGCTGCTGGTTTTGGTTCGTCTTATTCTTTATGGTCACAAGTTTGAGCTGCTGGTAGGCCTTGTAAGTAATAACTTTGACGTAGCTCCCCAAGTTAACCAAAATGCGGTTTACTTTTAAATTAGAGATCACGGCGGATACGCCTATCGAAGAATTCTCGGTGTCTTGGAGGATAGCAAAATCTTCTTAAGTAAAGGTGATCAACCATTTCTCCCGTTGCTTTAGACAGTTGGTGGGGACTTCCAATCTTGGCGCCTGAACACTGCGCAGATATCTCTTTCGCTTCGACTTCACTTTATGTACTCTAGCGTCTTAGCCGCGGAATCTCATATTCAATCTTCTTTTGCATCGTTTGCCTATCGGTTCAGCGACTACGTGCCCTTCAACTCTCGGTCAGCGGATCCTGCTTACTAAGAGTTTCTTATCTGTTGGAAAGTGGAAAGTTCTGTTAGGTTCTTAGTAGATTAAGGGTGTGGTCAGCAAGGGAACTAGGTAGGTCATTACCTACCTAGTTTCAAAGTTTAGTGCAGCCATAATGCTTAGTCATATCAGATGTTTGACCCTTCTTCCCCTTCCCTTAGTTAGGTAGTTCATTTGCTTTGCCGCATAACGGAATTTCTTTCTTGTTGGCAGCGAGGCGAGGAAATTGTATCAGTCTTTGAGTTAGGTCCTATCATATCGGCCTTTCCGGCAGTATAATTAATTAAATTATGAATTTCTGTCCATCTTATCCGTTCAGGAATCGCCTACTCCTTGAATCCTATCTTTGGGGCCTCTCCCTCATGTCTAAGTGAGGACTGAAGAATGAGTGAATCTTGTTTTCGGGTCTATGCCCATTGCCGATCATGTGGTCAGTTTCCCCGTGGAAAGCGAGGGAGCTGTTAATGGAAGAGGAATCATCAGGTTGTTCGGTTCAATGGTTGGGAAGCTAAGATACTTAGAAAGGATTGACCGACAAGCCGCCCTCCATGCAGTAACCATCAAGGAGATCCGCATAGAGATCAGCGAGAGCTCGCCACTCCATCCATATATCAGCAGTCTCAGTCTAGATAAGAAGGTCTGACAGCTGAAAGTGACTTGTTGGCCTTGCATCGTTTGCCCCAATGATGGCCTTTCTGATCTCATTCGTATTTCGATCAAAGAATCAAAGAAGTCAAGTTCCATAGGCATCCTCCGAAGTCTCATCTCAATCATGCACTTTCTAAGGGAAGGCTTTAGCTTTCTAATCGTAGGCCTGGGCCTTCTTTCTTGACCCTTTACCGGAGAGGCAACCGTCTTGTCTTAACTGTCCCGAGCTGGGTTGTGCTCATTAAAATAGTTGTCCTAAATGCCCCTTTTTAGCTGTCGCAGGAAGTGAAGCAAACTCGACCAAAGGACAAGTCTGTTCATCCTTCATTTTCTGTTCCCGATTCAATCTTCACCTTTCCTGAATGAAGAAAGACAGTGAAAGAGAAGATATCAGCGCAATAGGTACAGAGGGGAGAGAAACTATCTTCGTTCGGTTCGACAAAAGAAAGCCGAGAAAACAAATAGGAAGAGCACTAACTAATTAAGCAAATATATAAAAGCTATCATCACCTCAAGCAGTAAAACAAAGTCGTTATGGCTATATTACTAACATAGACAACTATGAATGGTATTCATTCACAGGAGTGACCGCTTTCTAGTCGTAGTTGGTACCGCCCCTGTTCACTTCAACATACAAGGAAGATCTTCAGGAAGAATCAAAGGTTTTCTCCTCTTCAAAGCTATCAATGCTTTAGTCAAGATCTTTAGCAGTCGATCGCTCATTTTCTCTCTAGAGACATGGCTTCAATTCAATCATTCTCTCTGGATTTTGAGATAGTCCTTTGATAGAGCGGCCTGGTTGGAAAGGATCTTATACCTTCCATGTCAAGGTAAGGGCATCTCGCATATCAAGTTACTCTATCGATTATCGATAGCGTAATATATCCAAACACAGGTAAGGAACAGGGCCGGTAGGTAATTCATCTTCGTTTGGATAACAGTATGGTATACACATCAAGATACGTGCTTTTCCACTCGAAGCATAACCGGAACTGTAACCTCCATCTAGACCCAAACCTGACACCCGCATACCGCATATGCCATTGGTTTGTTGGTTGTGGTGTAGAAGTTCATTCGTGGTAAGCCACGTAAGGAAGGGCTCGCCGATACCTTACAATTATTTGAAAGAGATTCACATCGCCAGGGAGTACGTGTCACAAATGATTTGTTGGTCGGGTATAGGCGAAGACGGCTTAATAACGTCACTTCTCTGCGGAAATAGCAAGGGAGTAAGAATAGCGGATCACTTTCTTTTTCAAAAAACTATTTTCGAGGACAATCCATCTGAAAGAAGTTTTTCAAATTGAATAATTCAGAAGAGAGGAAAGCAAAAAGCCAGGCATTGGACTAGTGGAACGAAACCTTATACCATTATGGAGTGAGAACCTGATATTATTTTATCAAAAAACATGGCCTCGCCTAATGGACTTTGGAACATATACACGAGCCACTATCTTAGAGACCATCTTTCTTGATCGAAGCCCCATCCAAAGGTATACGCTTTAAAAGAAAGATACACCAATCATGTGCGGGACGAAGCAAAGCATTCGGGATAGTGAAAAACTCGCAACTTCCCCGATCTTTCCTTAAACCAACCCCAATGGGAAATTGACTCAATAGGCTGCTCTCTCTGAGTGACTAAGGAAGTCGGAATGATCCCAAAAGAAAGAAGATAAAAGATCTCTCAAGACCGATTCTCTCTATCTCTTTAGCCCCACTGCCAAATGAATGTGTTCTTCCTATGGCCATTTCCAGGCCTTTTTAGGCCAGTCAACATGCATATAGGTTAACTCTTTGATCTGCAGAATAAGGCCTACGAGCTCTCTCTTTTCTTTTATGGCAGAGATCTCTCCACACCAAGGAACCAAATCACAATGGAGGAACCAAATCACAATGGATCGAACAACTGGAAATGATAACAGAATGCATAGGTCATTAGAAGGAGTTCCGATAAGCGGATAAATATAGTATATCACCTGACTTCTTTCGTCTATGAGGAAGAAATAAAATGGAAGAACCCGCGGATATGTGCAAAACTGAAATTCTTGTTAGCCGGAAAATGGCTCGTGGTAAAGACAAGATATACTTTGACCAGACGTGCTCGGAATCTTTTTGTCGATTCGGGGGAAGTTCTCGTTCCTTCACCTCTACAATTCGGTAAAGCGGCTTCGCCTCCTCGCTTTTGTTCAATTATAAATAAATAACCACTTTAATGGAGATTTATAGCATCATTCAAGTAAATACAGATTAAGATCGTAAAAACATAAGCTTGTAATATAGCTACACCTAATTCCAGACCAGTTAATGCAAGAACTATAAATAAAGGACCAAGATCCCCTATAAAAAACAAAATATCATTCATACATAGCATAGTCCAAGCGAACCCACTTAAAATCTTTACTAAACTATGACCGGCCATCATATTAGCAAATAAACGTATTCCTAAGCTTAATGCGCGAAAACAATAAGAAATTAGCTCAAGGAGTACTAAAAAGGGTGCTAACGGCAGTGGGACTCCTGCGGGTAATAAGAAGCTTAAAAAATGAAGCCCATTTCTTTGAAATCCCACTATAGTAATGCCAATAAAAAGAGAAAATGAGAGACCTAAAGTAATGAGAAAATGACTTGTAACTGTGAAGCTATAAGGTATCATACCCTGAAGATTACAAAATAACAAAAAAGTAAAAGTGACCAAGATGCAAGGGAAAAACTTTTGTTTAACATTTCTAGAAAATTTGTTCGTTTACCAGGTTCAACACGAAATCATAAATAAGCTCTACCAAGGATTGCCAAGCATTTGGTACTAAGTTTCCTCCTTCGTTTTTAGTAACAAAATGAATCAGAAGTAGGACCAAACCGAGAGTTAGCAGCATAAAAAAAAGAGGAATTTGTGAATGAGAAATACAAGTTTCCTATCTTCATAGGAATCAATGGGAGAATGGAAAATTGCTCAAGTGGGTTGTTGGGCGTAATCATAAAAAACACTTTTCATTTCATCCCTGTAGTTCCGCTTCTTGCTCTAAAAATTAGGAAAGACTTGTCAAAAATCGCTAGTTGGCTTGGTCTGACCAAGAAATGTATGGGACTCTTTAGGCATTTGGATCCTTCCTCTCGACAAAACAAAAAAAACCAAAAAGTTCGAATTCACACATGGAGTCACAAGAAATTAAGAGTTTTTAGTAATAGTAGGTATGTATTACTTTCCACTCCCAGCCAACAAAGATCGTGATACATCGCCACAAGTAATTGCACGTTGTCCCCCGGTACTAAGGCATCTATGAAGTCATAGGCATTCTTTTCGGGCGACAACACCACATTATTATTGGTAAACAATGGCGTTATGACTCTTTTGCTCAGCTGCACCTTTATGGTATTTGCAACTGACTTATCCACTTTCTCCGTATAGTTGTGGATTATTAAATTGCGTAGCCGAGCGACTCGCCAGTTGGCTATGATTTGGAGAGCCGCGGGTAACGCTAACCCCGAAAGAAGTTGGATGGTATACTCTAAGATGGTATCGGACATGTCAATGAAATAAAGACTTTTTGAGAAATTCAAATGTTAGAACTCCAGTACGTATTAAACCAAAAGAAAAAAAATAAAATTCTTCCGAACCCATCCACGAATAGCTAGAAAACCTTTTTATTTATTTACGATAATTTATGTGCTTCGGTGTTTTACAACTGCAAGCAGAATATAAGAAAATCTCACAAAGACAATAATTTATACACTTTCTATTGCCTTCCCTTTCGACTTCTAGACTGGTTCGTCGGTGGGACAGCGAGCCAAGAT
This sequence comes from Tanacetum coccineum, assembly GCA_026074375.1. Taxonomy (NCBI): domain Eukaryota; kingdom Viridiplantae; phylum Streptophyta; class Magnoliopsida; order Asterales; family Asteraceae; genus Tanacetum; species Tanacetum coccineum. The sequence goes on along the minus strand of BQNB010068448.1, from coordinate 14,414 downwards.
CTAATTCATCAATCGGCAAATCCATGCCGCGTAACCTGGCAAAGGGGAATGAGACGATGGCAATGCACCTGATACAAGAGGGGGGGGGGGAGTCCGAACAGCCTTGTGCGTACACTGCTCACGCAAAGAAGTTATTCTCTAATTCAAAAAAGTAAAGCCACCATTCTTCAGTGATGAGCTCTAGCGAACAAATCTTCTGTCTTTTTCCCAGAGAAAAATGGATTTCTACTAGAACAAGTCCGCTGCGAGCCGAGCAAAAAAAATGACTCAACCAAGCCGAGGCACTATTCACCAAGTGGAACTATATACTATCTTGACTAAGCCCACCGCCCCTTCCCCTATACATGGCTGCTTCTCGCTTACCAAAGCGTACTTCATTTCCAGGGACGGATGACTCCCTCTTTCTTCCGGTAAGAAAGAGGTTTTTCCCTCAGGTTCCTCCCTGACCTTAGATGGAGAAAGAAATGCTTAAGGAAAAGGCGCCCTCAAAGCTGATGCGTCAGTCCTATCTTATTGCCTTATTTGCACCGACGTAAGGAGGTTCAGTAAAGTATAGTATAGTGCGGCTTATGGTTCTAGTAGTACAAAATATATAAACTATACTATGCTAGTTCACTCTAGAAGACCTAGTCTGACTATAGTTAGTAGTAGTATAGATTAGTTAGATTCGTAGAATAGAAGAAGAGCCTGACTTTCTATTAAATTAGTCAAGCGCTAGCACCTATAGAGTAAGGATGTCTTCTGGATAGCTACGAAGCCTTCAATGTTGATATGGAGACTTTGCTTCCCGTTCGCTAAAAAACCCACCCGTTGCAACACTAAACTATGCTTTAAATGATGAAATCCACTAATTTTTGAGCTATTGAATTAGGCGATCTGAAAATCTATTTCTTTCTCACTCCGCTCTATCAGAAAAGGAGGCTTGACTCTGAAATGGTGGTAAGGCAAGCTGTATGTATCTAGATAGAAGTAGACCTAGAGCTTTAGGGCTTTAAGGGATAGGGCAGGCTTGGAACCCTAACCCAGACCAGGAAGGGAACTATATCCTATAAGACTATCACATACAAGACTCGCCTGGGCTCTCATCGAGACTACAATATCACTGCAGTTCTATTCAAGATCACTGAAGTATATTTAATAAGATCCATTTCGGTAACATAGAATGTAAGAGAAATTCAAATGTTAGAACTCCAGTACGTATGGAACCAAAAGAAAAAAGACTACCCTCATGATTACCAAAGGTTATTTAATAGGTGAATGATAATATGATAGGTTGAATTGTGTACATCACGAAGAATAAGATCTTCGCGCATATTATATATAGTTATGAGATTGATAGGTTCCAAATTAACTAGATCTACCACTTTTGTAGATATCACTTTTTCTAATAATGAAGGATATGAAAGATTTTCGGGAGAAGGTTCTGTCTATCTAGAACCTCTTTTACGCTCTTTTCGAGCGCACTATTTAAGAGGTCTTTTGACGATTCAAAATAAGCATTCTTTCACATTACGGGAGAACAATAGGCCTGGTCTAGTTCCAGTTCATATCCCCCTGCGCTATTTCACAGAAGGATTTCAGAGTCTTAAGTAGAATATAATTGACTTTTTTCCATCTTTTTTTTTGAATTCCCTCCAGACAGAAAGAGAGTCTTTTTGTAAGAGTAGTAAAGAACTAAACGAGAACTTTTGTTAGTTGTTGACCAATGGAAAGCATGGGAAAAGACCAAACACTGAACACCAACCCAATTAGCTCAAAAGTTTAGTCGCAAGTGGGATCAAGAAAGTAGAATAAGCTACGAACAAGAGAACGAAAGCTAGTCAAAACAGAAGGATAGTAGAGGAGATATGGATCCGCTTTCGTTGGAGAGCCTATGTCTTACATGCGGTAGTAGATCCATCCAGTTCAGTAGGATAGCCTAACAAAGATATCCAATTAAGGTTTTGGGGTGAAAGAGGAGATAGAGGGGAAGGGGATAGCCAGTTGTATCGGGTAGAACCTCTCTCACCTACGCTATTCTCAAATGAGAGATCAGGATTGGGGGGGAACGATGAAGAGAGAAGTAACTTAGTCTCAATAAGAGCCCAGGCGAGTCTCGTGTGTGATAGTCTTATAGGATATAGTTCCCTTCCTAGTCTAGGTTAGGGTTCCTAAATTCGTAGAAGTCCGAGGACCTTTACGACTATAGGAAAAGCCCTCCCCTCGAAGTTTAGAATCAACAAGTGTTCGTAGAACGAAGGGAGTGTACAACTGGTTCATAGCCCCAGTTTTTTGTTCATAACTAGGGAGAGATAGAATGGAGTTCTTCACGAAGTTCGAGACAAAGGAATAAAAAAGACTTTCTCTATGGCCTCCTCGTTTTGAGACATTATGGCTTTGGGTTCGACCCCGGTAACAAAGAAGGAATCCATAAAAACTTAGGATCCCACACCATGATAAAATACTACCCTCATGATTAGACCATGTCCTTGAGATTTGATAGAAGAAAGGTGCATTTGCGGTTAATTCGTTGTCATTGGATAAGTTATTAGGAATATGACGGAACAAAAGACCAAGGAAGGAAAGAAGAATGCACCAAAATGCAGGTGCTGCACCAAACACTGGTGGTTCTTTCTTGTTGTAAGTGAATGCAATGAAAAGACCCGGAAATAACGAATAATGAAACAATTCATATATTAACGTGCTCATTTCAAAATTTCTGCTTTGTTATTCCCATCATCCTATAGTTTCCGGATGATCCACAAGAAAGATGGCAGGATTCGAACCTACACTTTGACCATGCCTCACCGCCTTTAACCCATTAGTCTCCATTACAAGGTAGGGTGGGGGTGAGGAAAGGCAGAAATAAGTTCATGCCACAACGATCCTAGAAATTTATCAAGATTTTTGGCTCGCAAAAAAGCTAGGGTCCTGTTCGGGCAAGCTATTGATTCCATTAACGAACCAAACAAGATTCTTCCCTTAGTCCTATCTATCCACCTCTTCAGACACAATATCTTGAGTACATATGATGGTGACCACTTTTGCTGGCATGTGATGTCTGTACATAGAATCGAGTCCTTGTGAATGGGCAGAGCCAGGTGCTCTTATTTTATGACGGTAGGGATGATTGCTTCCATTACTGACCAGAAAGACACCAAATTCTCCTTTAGGTGCTTTAACTGCGGTATAGGTAGAAGGAGCTGGTATGGAAAAACCTTCTGTATAAGGTTCAAAATGGTGAATTGAGGTAGAGTAGACCGATGATCCTGTAGTCATTTGGCCAGCTATTGAAAGAAAAAGCTTGCATCTGCTCCCCCCTATTATATAATCGGTCCTATCTCTCTCCAAACCTAACATGGTAGTTTCCCATCATAAGGCTTTCTATCTATAGATTAAGCCATTACCAAAACAAGGAGCGAATTCATTTAGAAGTCAGTTGACTACTTCTATAGATAAGGCGGAGCATCCTTGGCTCAGCATTATAGCCCTTCTTAGTAAGGCTTCGACCCTACTACAGCGCTTCGCTAACTCAAAGCGCCTCACTATGAGAATCTAGCTTCACTAACGTTCGGCTAAGTCTTGAACCTTCACGCTGACCGTTCGCTTTCTCAGTAGCAAAAGCGCTTCTCTTTGCCCCTTAAGTAGAAGGACAAGAAAGAGATTCTTGGTTTTCTTGCTGTCGCTTCCTCATCTGCGCTCATTAAGCCAACTTTGCTCTTTGGGAGGTGAAAGAGCGGTTAAAACAGACATACCGCATTGAAGATATATATATATATATACACGGTTACGGTTATCTTGGACTGCGTTCCAGAAAAAGTCGCCTACTTAAGAAAGAAGGGGCGGGCACTCTTGTCTTTCAACCCCACTATACTATGAATAGTTGTAGGGCACTGTGTACTTACAGCCTCTACGATAAGCAAGTGAATGGGGCCGCTGCGTGGGCGAACATAACGGTTCATCAAGCCATTTTTAGCCTTCACTCCCTAAATAGGAATAGAGTGACTTTACAAATAGGGCTAATTACGTCGCACCTGACTATAATAGCCCTATCGATACCTTATTGGAGCTTTGTAACTAGTGGCCTCCCGTTGCAAGAGCCTTTTCCCAGTGCACGGAGCCCCAACGAGGAAGGCGTTAGTGGTTTATGGTCTAAACTGCTAATCCATCTTTTTGTGCTACTCCTACTCCTAGGGCGGGAAGAAGATAAGAAAAGGCCAAGCATTCTCTTGGTTTCCCAACCTGTTGCTTCTAAAGACTGCCCTGTCTCGATTGGATATTGGTCCAGCCTACTATAAGGATCCCGTATCCAGCAACCCAACCTATACAAAGGGTATCCATCAAAGCCCCTTTACTAGATTGGAGCTATGAAGCTTACCTTCTTTTTATTAAAAAGGGAAATGGCTTTTTCAGCTGGTGCGCAGTAGCGCACTTCTATTTTCCCTTTACTAGTAGGGGTCCCGTGGTTCCTATGCCACCACCTTTCCTGGTCCTTTTCTTTTAGTGCTTCGACCCGAAGCGATAACTTCTAGCTAGTTCAGTGGATAAGATGGCTGCGCTCTAGCTCACTTAAGAATGGGACAGCAGTGGTCCGCCGGCAAGCTCGTACTGATCTTGGACGCAGTACATTGGAATCCTAAAGCACCACTACGAATGCTACCGCGCATCCACCTGCGGTGCGGTAAGGCACCACCTTGTTGTGCCAGCAGCCAACTCTGGCGTGTCAGCTTAGTTATCCTCATCAAGCCACTTACTTGATGTCTAGCTTCCCAACTGGTAGACGGTTCCTTTTCCTTGGTATGGCCCACACCGAAGATCATTACGAGCCAAGGTGTATCCATACCATTATGACAGGAGGGGGCTTTCCCAGCAGCCTACTTTTCCAAGAGTTGGCAGGAGCGCAACGACCTAGCCCAAACCTACTTAAACAACCTAAAGGCTTGGCCCGGTCTAAAGGAAGAAGAAAGTAAACCTTGTAGAAAAGCAGATAGAAGAGGTAGCCTATAGACTCAAGCGACGAGCTCGATGAAAACTCACCCCGTATTCCATGTGAGTCTGTTGACTTCGATTAGACCAGACCAACCCAAAGAGGAATGTTCCAATAAGGGCATCACCAGATGTTATAGATGAACCTACTAGAGACAAACTTATATCATAGCTGACCGCACCATGGGCTGGCCCCTACACCCACTGCACGAGTAGAATATTACTTAGTCAAGTAGAAAGGAACAAGGTCTTACGGTACGGTCACTATATCTTTTCTTTTTCTTTATCTCTCCTCTATGGAAAGAAAGAGGGGATGATACGTGGCGTGGTATATACCTGATCGTTTAGTCAACGAGACGTACGTAAGTCAAGATAGCTCCATGTATATGTTCTTTTGAGCTAGAACCAATCAATAGAATGAAGTGAAATCTAGGGTAGGGCGACGAACATGGCGAAAGAGGACTGTCTATCCAAAGCCCTTCTCTTCTTCACTCAAAGGGGCAATGCACCAGGCCAGCCAGTGTGGTGGCGAACACGCTGTGCTGTAAGCTAAGCTGTTCACCTTGTAGACGGAGGAGATATAGAAAGTGTGCCGTGCTTGATTCATAAGATTATATAGTAGAACCAGTATATTATTTCACTTAGCCTGCCTCTCCCATGACTTTACGGACCAACCAACCCGGATCTGTCCTCGCAAGTCTCTCTGCATTTTGGAAGCAGAGCATGCAGAAAAATCGAGCAATGGATCTTAGAAGAATTCCACTTTTTTCGGCACGACTCTTTCGATTTCTGCGCTGACATTTGAGTTGTCTCTCTTCTTTCTTTCAATCGACACACTCGACGCAGATAACTCCGGTGGCCCCCGCTTCTGTCTCTATCAGGCGGCGACAGCCCCCACCTCCATAGCCACAGCATGGAGGAGCAGCTCCTTAATCCGCACTACAACCAATCAAAATGTTCTCCAGATCGATATATGATGCTAAACGGAGACCAAGATAGAGAGAGAGGGCTGGCCCCTTTGTTGGCTCTTCGAGACAAAAGCACTCATATGAATGGTGCTAATTCCCATGTTCCTTCTAGTCTCGTTTGGTTTCGAGAGCCTCCCCGTCCCTTACTCGTCTTTTGCGTCATCCTGGAATTTTTTTCCGTATGCCGGGGAAAATGCCTCACCTTTCTACATGCATTTTTAGAAGAATTTCCTCGGGTCTCTATAAAACAGAAGGAAAAGCCCGGGTGGAAACACAAACTAAAGGAGAGAGGAAAAGTCGAAAGGGGGGAAGAAGTCTAGTGCTAGTTCTTACTGAAACTTCTTGATTTTATCTAACTTTCATTTTAGAGTGGTTTCTTTGTTCTCTTATTTGGTTTGTTCTCTTATTTGGATTGAAAGAAAAAACTTCCCTTTCTTTCTCTTCTTTTTTTTCCTTCGACGAATTTCTGCTATGACCAATGGCCCCCTAGCTGAATAGGCGTAAGAAAGCTACCTGAAAAAAGGCAAGGTGCACCTTGGATTGAACTCGACGAATTGCGTTTTGCCAGATAGATTTTTTTAGAAGGATTCCCCATTGGTAATTAAAAAATAGAAAGAATAAAAATCTAAACTAAATACTAAATAAAGGCGCATACGCGGGAAGGGGGCCTTACTACTTCTTCATTCAGGGGGGGGGAGACTAGCCTCATTACTTCCCACTGGGCGAGAGGTGCACCTAACCCACCTACCCACTCATCAATCACGGTGTTCAGCTGACTTGCACTGATAGACCCCTATTGTATTGGAATTAGGCGCCCATCTTTTGACTGTTGTCAACTAATCTCTTCAATGTTAGATTCTACTCTATGTTAGAACATTTCTGTGAATGCTATTCTGATCTAAGTGGTCTTATTCTGTGTCCCGTGCTAGGAAGCATTACTCCTCTTTTCATTCCAAATTCAAGAATACGACCGATACGATTGATTGGTCTGTGCGCCTCTCTTATTACTTTTTTGTATTCCCCTGTTCTTCGGATACAATTCGATCCTTCTACGGCCAAATCTCAATTTGTGGAAAGCCTTCGATGGCTTCCTTATGAAAACATCCATTTTTATTTGGGTATAGACGGTATCTCTTTATTCTTCGTGATATTGACCACATTTCTGATCCCTATTTGCATTTTAGTGGGTTGGTCTGGTATGAGAAGTTATGGGAAAGAGTATATTACAGCATCTCTAATTCGTGAATTTCTAATGATCGCCGTGTTCCGCATGCTGGATCCTCTACTATTCTATGTTCTTCCCGAAAGCGTGCTAATCCCTATGTTGTGCGGAGCTGAGCATCTTATATTCGCTGGGATAAAGCTTTTCCTCTGCAGGGGCCTTGTGCAGTAAACCCCCTACGGGCGGTCGTCCGTCGTCGTAAAGTAGTCCCCGCGAAGCTTTCGGGAAGAGGGGTAGTCTTGTGTGTAAGCATAGCATTTCTGGTCGAACCCGCCTAACCCAACTAAGAAGAACCGAACCTGACAAACACATCTTTTTCCTTTGGGGAGGGTACTCCGAGTAGTGGGTACCTCGTAGGACCTCGACCCGCCTACTCGGGTCTTGTATGGATATGCAGGAAGGGGTGCTCCTAGGTGTGTGTAGGGGTTGTGTTTGTTCGCGAGAATGGATTCCTCGTCAAGTCAGTTTGGGGGGTGTGGACACACTTGCGCGAATTCGGGTAACGGCTACAAGGGAGAAAGAAAAAGGAAACTGTACCCGACCAGGGATGGACGTAAACTCGTAAGCTACCGAGGGTAGGGATAATCGTCCAGGTCTTATTGTGAAAGAAAAAAGCCGCCCCGCCACAGCAGGCGGGTTGCTTCCTCTGTCGTCGCCGGGGAGCTCTTGGCGAGGAGACCTTAGGATAAGTTGCTAAAACAAACGGGGGGGGGGGAGGATCGACCCGTTCAGTAGAATTCCGAAGAAAGACTGTTGGCAGCAGGTGGAGACATTTCTTTTGCCCCTTCAAAAAAAAAGAAATGCGGGCAGGGTGGAGCTCGGCAGAGGGTTCGAGAATAGGGTAGGGTCCTGTTCTTAAGATTCAGATAAGAAAAAAGTTCCAAACCTTTATGCATGCACCTCCGTACAAGTGCTGCGTACAAGTTCCGGCCAGGATGATTGGGAAAGATCAAAGCAATTTGAACCGCTCACATCACAGTAGTAGTAGCGTAAAGGCCGTAAGCCGGGGGGCGGCCATAACATAAAGCTATTACTTTCACACCTCTCTCTCTTTTTAGATATCTAAAAAGAGAGAGATCCGCTGCGTGAGCAACCCGACTGTGCGTTACATGTGCTCTACAGGCTGCACTCCATCTTTCTTCCCCCTTTTTCTTTTTATTTGGAAGACGGGCGTTGCATTTGGTTCGAAAGGCATGGTTTTCAGTATGTCTCCAGATAGGCCCCCCACTAGTCCGGCTAGCTAGTGAGTGGTTCTTTCGGGCGGGAAGCAGGCCGGGCCCTACGGGCGGGCATCTCCCGCAACGCAAGCAGCATTGTTCGCCACCACCCGAGAAGCAAAAGATTATAGAGTCCAGGCTGAAAATACATGCATAGATAGTGGTCTAATGACAAGGCCGACGACGGAAGCTCGGGACGGAGCCGTATGATGCGGAAGTCTCACGTACGGTTCCCTGAGAAGGGAGTGGCTACCTACTGGAGCTTCGACCAATCACCACCGGTCAATTCCGCTTTGGGGCCACCCCTTACTCTACCATTATTATAGGGGTATGGGGTTCGAGACAAAGAAAGATCAAGGCAGCATATCAGCTTTTCCTTTATACTTTACTTGGATCTGTTTTTATGCTATTAGCTATTCTGTTGATTCTTTTCCAAACAGGAACCACCGATTTACAAATTTTATTAACCACAGAATTTAGTGAGCGGCGCCAAATCTTTCTATGGATTGCTTTTTTCGCCTCTTTCGCCGTCAAAGTGCCTATGGTACCAGTTCATATTTGGTTACCCGAAGCTCATGTAGAGGCACCTACGGCAGGATCCGTCTTCTTGGCGGGAATTCTTTTAAAATTGGGAACCTATGGCTTTTTAAGATTTTCAATACCCATGTTTCCTGAAGCGACACTTTGTTTCACTCCTTTCATTTATACTTTAAGCGCGATTGCTATAATATATACTTCCTTGACCACTTTAAGACAGATCGATCTTAAGAAGATCATTGCTTACTCCTCAGTAGCTCATATGAATCTGGTGACTAAACATTAACATTTCCTGGTATTGAAGCATATGAACCGTACCCAATAGTAGACAAGCCAAATACAGGTTTGATTTACTTAAACAGCAAATTGGTGGAGATTGTTAAGTTCTGTGATGCTACGTTGGAAAGAGTCTTGAATGAAGTAAAGCTAAGGATCTTTCAAAATCGGTTCTGGAAGAAACCATCTCTGCTAGGTGAATTAGATATTGACATAATGAAAGCATTCGAAAGAGAAATAACCAAGCGCCTAAGACATCGTGAGCATGTGAGAAGGTGGGAATCGTTTGTGAATAGAAGACCAATTCTACCGACGATGAAGCGTCTGTAATAATCAACCCGTAGGGGGAGATTGTTAGGTTCAAGAAAAGTGTTTATTATTAAATGAATTGGTCTTTGTATAATTTATAGTTTTATTAGTAGTTATATTATAATAAAGTCTATCTTGTTCAAAGTTAAGTAAAGTTGACCAAGGTTTGACTAAAGTTAGAAAAATAGAATTGAAATAGTAATAAGTATACATACCCATCTAGGAGGGGTATTTATATAAATCTCTTACATTTTGTGACTCGCTTCTCCTTCCCATTTCTATTTTTTCCTTTTAGAATGAAAACTTTGAAAATGATGAAAAATACTCTCTAGTTCTTCTCCTCTAATTCTATAACTTTCGTGTGATACTAGAGTGCAAACATGACATATAACAAATAAAATTATTAAAAATTAAAACTAAAGATAAAAACAAATCTAATGATAGTTATCTTGATAACAAATTAAGACTTTAATAGGTACCTAGTCGCTTAATCCGAAAAAGAGTATAACCTAAAAGAGTGATTTTTTTTCGCGAACGACTAGAGTTTGGCACTTATAAACTAAGCGCGTCGTGACAGAGCGTCCAACCATGCAGGAAGTGATACCTAGAATTTGCTTTTCTAAGGAGTTAAATTCTTTTGAATCCTAAGAAACCACTAACGGAGGATCAGTTTAACTCACTGGGTTGACGAGTTATAAGCAAAACACTAGATCGGGGCCTTGTGTTGTTACTCTGAATACAACTTTTTTGTTCGTCCGCGATTGACTACAGTTTCCGATTCCGGTATGGCTTTTCTATCAAAATTTAATAATGAAAGTCCGGAACTCTGACCTCGTCAATTTTAACGTCCACTAACCAGTTTAAGAGTTACAATGACTGGGACAATGTGGGCGAAGTGGCTTTTCAAGTCCCATAAACGACGTGTGCTCTAGGATATTACCAAGGTGACATTGTAGAATGCTGTGCGCTGCAAGATAGCCGGACAAGGCGTCCGAAGATGAGACATTTAGCATCTTTATAACCAAGTGTTAAATGATTAATACCACTGTAGTAGAAACATTTATAGGATATAGATATGGTTTCATTATGTATTTTTCTCTATATATATTAGAGAAAATTGCAAAAATCGTCCTTGTGGTGTGGCCAAATTGCACGTTTGGTCCGCGTGGTATCGAAAGTGCAAAAATCGCCCTTGTGAGAAACTTTGGAATCCCTTTTAGTCATTTGTCAAACTGAAATGATTAAAATACCCTCGTCATCTTCCACGTTTAACGCATTTACAACGAGGGTATTTTAGTCATTTCAGTTTGACAAATGACTAAAACGGATTCCAAGTTTCCCACAAGAACGATTTTTGCAATTTTGATACTGCGCGGACCAAACGTGCAATTTGGCCAAACCACAAGGACGATTCTGCAATTCTCTCTATATATTATATCAATAAAATGTATCACCTACAGGGTATTAATCATTAAACATGGTATCAAAGCACTATGTCTCATCTTCGGACCTTGTCGGCTATCTTGAGCCACCGCCTCAATGTCACCTTGTCAAATCCTAGCCACCGTCGTTTATCGTACTTAAAAAACCCTTCAGCCCATTGTCCCAGTCATAACTCATAAACTGTAAGGAGTTAAATGACGAGGTCAGAGTTCACGACTTCATTATTAAATTTTGAAGAAAAGCATACCGGAATCGCAACTGTAGTCACTCGCCGGAACAAAAAAGTTGTATTCAGAAAACAACAACCCCTCAATGTTTTGCTTATAACTCTCAAACCACTTAGAGTTAACTGACTCCGTTAGTGGTCTTAGATTCAAAATTAAACTCCTCAGAAAAGCAAATCTGGATCACTTCCTCCACTGGTTGGACGCTCTGTCACGCGCAGTTATAAGTCCAAACAGTCGTCGAAAAAAAATCACTCTTTTTCGGATTAAGCGACTAGGTACCTATTAAAGTCTTAATTTGTTATCAAGATAACTATCATTAGATTTGTTTTTATCTTTAGTTTTAATTTTTAATAATTTTATTTGTTATATGTCATGTTTGCACTCTAGTATCACACGAAAGTTATAGAATTAGAGGAGAGGAGCTAGAGAGTATTTTTCATCATTTTTAAAGTTTTCATTCCAAAAGAAAAAAATAGAAATGGGAGGGAGAAGTGAGTCACAAAATGTAAGAGACTTGTATAAATACCCCTCCTAGATGGGTATGTATACTTATTACTATTTCAATTCTATTTTTCTAACTTTAATCAAACATTGGTCAACTTTACTTAACTTTGACCAAGATATACTTTATTATAATATAACTACTAATAAAACTATAAACTATACAAAGACCAATTCATTTTATAATAAACACTTTTTTTGAACCTAACAATCTCCCCCTACGGGTTGATTAATACAGACGCTTCAACGTCGGTAGAATTGGTCTTCTATTCACAAACGATTCCCACCTTCTCACATGCTCATGATGTCTTAGGCGCTTGGTTATTTCTCTTTCGAATGCTTTCATTATGTCAATATCTAATTCACCTAGCAGAGATGGTTTCTTCCAGAACTGATTTTGAAAGATCCTTAGCTTTACTCCATTCAAGACTCTCTCCAACGTAGCATCACAGAACTTAACAATCTTCACCAATTTGCTGTTTAAGTAAATCAAACCTGTATTTGGCTTGTCTACTATTGGGTACGGTTCATATGCTTCAATACCAGGAAATGTTAATGTTTAGTCACCAGATTCATATGAGCTACTGAGGAGTAAGCAATGATCTTCTTAAGATCGATCTGTCTAAAAGTGGTCAAGGAAGTATATATTATAGCAATCGCGCTTAAAGTATAAATAAAAGGAGTGAAACAAAGTGTCGCTTCAGGAAACATGGGTATTGAAAATTTTAAAATGCCATAGGTTCCCAATTTTAAAAGAATTCCCGCTAAGATGACGGATCATGCCGTAGGTGCCTCTACATGAGCTTCGGGTAACCAAATATGAACTGGTACCATAGGGTGCAGTTAAGTTTACCCTGATATGATAACTCTCTAAACCCGACTAGAAATCATTAACTCTATTGTGATCTAATTAGATACCTATAGTTACCAATATACCTTTTTTCCATTTTCTCCCCCTTCAGGAGGATCAACATCCATATGATGTTCATCGTGACATGCAAAAAGTTCGTATGAATAGAAACTAGTAGAAACTTATGGATTTTCAAACTTTGCTTTCAAAATTTCCCATATTTTTAGATCAGCTGCTTGATCTTGAATCTTTGACTTCATTTTTAAATATAACTGATGTTGAAGATCAGCAGTTGATATTTCAGCAGTAGGGTACAAATTGATAGTGAATAATTTTCGGTGCATGAGTGGCAAATTATTTCGAAATCAACTATGGTACATTTATAGGAGCAATTTCTCGATCCTTGTTAACCGCAAGATGAACCAGTCCTGGCATTTCTTCTTTGATCATTTCATTTGTCTTTGCAAACGTCATTTCAAGCACAACACTGTTGTAATGATTAAGAACTTCTCAAATCTTTCCCATAAAAAACTCATGAGTCATAAATTTTGTTTTAATATGGTTGCGAATTTGACCGCGTCTCCTACACATGCCAGCAATGCTTCCTGGAAGAATCTTTGTCATGTTTGAAGTAAATCGTCTCTTGCTTTTGGATTTGGATGTGGTAGCAACTGTTGGTGATCCATTTACCGTCAATTCCTTAGAAATTTTCTTATCCGAAGATAAGTCTTTCCTAAGGGATCTATTTGGTGTGGGGATTGGTGTCTGCATCTGCTCATTCCTAGTCTTCATACTACCCGTTGCATGAGTTCCGACCAATGTATGATCAATATGATCATCATTGTCTTTCTCCTCAGCAACATCATTCGTTTTCTTAACATCATCATCTTTCGGTTAATCTTGTTCCTCTTTTGTCATTTACATCATCATCATCAACAACCTTTGGATTTTCCTTATGACTCACAGGCTCTATCCTAGTACCAGAATCATCATCATCATTAAACATAGAATCAGCCAATTCACTTGCATATGATTCTTCATCTTTTTCACCTTCAACCATCTTTTCTATTTCCTCCTCCTTGAGTTTCTCTTGCACTTTAGCAATATTCTCTTGAGCTTTAGTAGCTAGAGCGGTTTTGTATAAAGTGAGACTTAGAAGGGTTGCTTCAGCCATTTCATCCCTTTCTCTATCATCACCAGGAGGTGGAATTGGAGTTGTGCTCTGCTTCTTTTGTCTGATAGCAACTTTGAGCGATTTTCTTGGTGAACTTGTTTCCCTAACACTTTGCTTTCTCTTCTTCCCCTGAGGACTAGCAACAGTAATGATAGGTTTCCTATGGGCTCTAGGTGTAGTCCTATGTGTTCCTTGGGTAGATACAATTGGTTACGGTTGAATTAGTGAAACTTCTACTCCGACAAACACCGTCTCATACTCCTTATAATCATCAGTAGCACGGATTTCATCAGTTAAGAATGCATCTAGAATCAACATCCCTCGAAATAGCACATTCCCTGTTGAGTATACACTTACCAACGGAATATCATCCTTGATGGAATAATAATCCTCGTCAAGTCTTTGAGGAATGGATGGATACTTCATCATCAAATCAACAATTATAAGCTTGGTGAAGCAAGGATACTGGATGACATCCTTTTTTTGAAATACACAGTTAAAAAAATCCCACCATAGAATAGCAACATAATCAACATTTGTACGATTTACCACAACATGAAATAGTTGAAGCATGTTGATTTTTATTTGATCATGCCCAGATGTCCGAGTTGTTAAGCAACAGTTAAACACCTTGAACATGGTCTGCCACGGTTAAGCAAGAAACTTCGTGTAGAAGGCACTCACTTTATCAACTACGGGTTGATAACCAACCGTCTAGATGAAAG
>BQNB010068447.1:13610-33841 GCA_026074375.1 Tanacetum coccineum | reverse complement strand
CAATGTTCAAATTGTCAGGTGCCACCACCACAGTTAGGACGAAAAAGACAAATGCTAAAAATTCCAACTGTGAAAGTGGAAATATATATATATATATATATATATATATATGATCAGGATAAAAGATTTCCCTAGATATAATCATGTAAAAGATCGGAGACCGAGTGTTGGATGCTTGAAAAAAAGCATGGTAGTCTTCACGATCATAGGGAATCATGCGAGCAAAAATAGACACCAACGAAACACAACATGGAGAGAAACACTCCCCCACGCTAATTCTCATACTACATCACACTTATTCAAAATAAAAATAAAAATAGATAGATAACATGGGTGCCTCCCGAGAAGCACTTGTTTATTACCGAGTCACTAGCTTGACTCGTCCCCAAATTTAGTTGTTCATGGGGAAAAGACGGAGATCCGAGACATCCAAAGCAAGGATGTCCCCTCCGAGGTAGTGCTTGATCTGATGCCCGTTTACCTTGAAGTTGAGACCGTTGGGTTGGGATAACTCAACGGTGCCAAAAGGAAATACTTCAATAATTGTAAACGGGCCGGACCAACGAGATTTCAATTTTCCCGAGAAAATCTACAATCTGGAATTAAAAAGAAGAACACGATCACCGACATGGAATTCACGGTTTTTGATTTTTGAATCGTGAATCTTCTTTGTCTTTTCCTTATATATTAAAGAATTCTCATAGACCTGATCCCGAAGTTCAATTAATTTATTTAATTGAACCTTTCGGTGATCACCCGCAGTCTTAAGATCAAAATTAGTCCACTTTAAGGCCCAGTAGGCTTTGTGACAAGCTTTACCGTACACAAGCCTATATGGAGTACAACAAATAGGAGTCTTAAAAGTGGTACGGAAAGCCTATAAAGCGTCATCTAACTTATCAGCTCATTTAGCACGATGCTCACCTATTGTGCTCTCTAAAATCCTTTTCAAACCATGATTAGACACCTCCACTTGGCCACTAGTTTGAGGATGATATGAAGTAGAAAGCTTATGTTTAACACCATATATTGCAAGCACCTTAGAAAATTGATCATTACAAAAATGTGTACCTTGATCACTAATAATGGCCCGTGGGGTTCCAAATATGGAAAATAATTGTTTCAAAAATTTCACAACTACTCGGGCGTCATTTGTGGGTAAGGCTTTGGCTTCAACCCATTTGGAAACATAATCGACAGTCACGAGTATATACTTGTTCCCTCGTGAAGACGTGAACGGCCCCATAAAGTCGATGCCCCATACATAAAAGATTTTACAAATCTGGATAAGATTCTGGGGCATTTCGTCCCTTTGTGAGATTTTTCCTTGACGTTGACATGTGTCACAGTGTTTGACCATGTCATGGGCATCACGATATATAGTGGGCCAAAAGAAACCAGAATCAAAAACTTTTTTGGCAGTGTAGTTGGGCCCATGATGTCCTCCGGTGGGACAATAGTGACACGCTTCAAGAATATCCATAGCTTCCTTCCCATCCACACACCGCGTAATTATTTGGTCAACACAAATTCTAAACAAATAGGGGTCATCCAAAAAATAATGTCTTATATCCTTGAAAAATTTCTTCTTTTGCTAGGATGACATCCCTTAATAAGCACATTACCCACTAAGTAGTTTGCAATATCGGTAAACCACGAGGGTTCATTTTCATCATTAAAGGCAATCATATTCAGGGACTCATGTGGAAAATTATCATTCATTTTCATTTCAACGAGATCCCCTTTATGAGGATTTTCAAGTCTACTCAAGTGATCAGCCGCTAGATTCTCTGCTCCTTTTTATTGCGGATCTTGATATTAAATTCTTAGAGCAAGAGAATCCATCAGAGTAATCTCGGCTTAGCATCTTACTTAGCAAATAAATACTTTAAGGCCGAGTGATCCGTATACACCATAGTCTTAGACAAGACAAGGTAAGACCAGAATTTCTCAAACGCATACACCACAGCTAATAACTCTTTTTTTGTAGTGGTGTAATGTGTTTGAGCATCTGATAAAGTCTTACTCGCTTAATGTATAGGCTAAAAATATTTGTTCTTTCGCTGGCCTAAGACTGCTCCGACCGCAAAGTCACTTGCATCGCACATGATCTCAAACGGTAAGTCCCAGTCAGGGGCCACGAGAAGTGGATTCTCGGCGAGTTTCTTTTTAAGAAACTCAAATGATTCCAAACATTCTTTCGAAAATATGAACGGAGTTTCTTTTTCTAAGAGATGGGTCATAGGTCGGGCTATTTTGGAGAAGTCTTGGATGAATCTCCGATAAAAGCCAGCGTGACCTAAGAAACTCCTTATTCCTTTAATCGTAGTAGGAGGAGGTAATTTAGCAAATAACATCAACTTTAGCTTTATCAAACTCAATACCATTCTTAGAAATCTTATGGCCGAGGACAATACCCTCTTTAACCATAAAGTGACACTTCTCCCAATTTAAGACAAGATTGGTGTCTTCGTACCTTTTAAGCATCATGTCTAAATGGGAGAGGCAAGAAGAGAATGAATCCCCAAGACCAAAAAATCATCCATGAAAACTTCCATGGTTTTCTCAATCATATCATGAAAAATTGCCACCATACACCTTTGAAAAGTTCATGATGCATTGCAAAGACCGAAAGGCATCCTACAGTAATCAAAAGTCCCATAAGGGGAGGTGAAGGTGTTTTTTTCTTGGTCTTGGGGATCGATAGGAATTTGGAAATATCCAGAAAAACCATCAAGAAAACAATAGAATTCATTCCGAGCTAAACATTCAAGCATTTGGTCCATGAAAGGAAGAAGAAAGTGGTCTTTATGGGTGGCGTCATTTAATTTGTGATAGTCGATACAAACACGTCATCCCGTGACCAATCTAGTCGGAATTAACTCATTATTATCATTAGTAACCACCATCATACCACCTTTCTTTGGTACAACGTGCATAGGACTAACCCACGGACTATCCGAGATAGGGTAAATCAATCCAACATCCAGAATTTTGATAACTTCTGCTTTAATGACTTCATAAATTTTTGGATTTACCCTTCTCTAGTGTTGGACAATAGGTTTAAAGTCATTTTCCATCAATATCTTGTGGGTGCAAAAATTAGGATCAATGCCCTTGATATCAGATATCTTCCAAGAAATTGCTCGTTTGTGCGACTTTAAAACCTTAATAAGCTGATCCTTTTCCTCCTTTTTCAAGTCTTTAGCAACAATCATGGGTAAATTTGAAGTTCCCTCTAAAAACACGTACTAGAGGTGGGGAGGTAAGTCGTTAAGTTCTAATTCAGGTAGTTCTTCAATTGAAGATTTAGTCGTTTTGGTTTCATCATTTTTAAGCTCTTTAGGATGGAGATCTTTTGTGGGATCATCATTTAATAATTTTTCAAGAAAAAGAATGTGTCGCTCCGAATCATATATTTCATTATCAATTTCAGGTGGTATCAAATCATCAAGGTCAAGAAAGGCGTCGGTCTCTTCCAAGAAAAAATCACTATCCCCAAAAGGGGTAAGAGATGGGGAAAGAGATGCAACAACAGGATCAGAAGAAGGAGTGGGACTGCCACTCAAAGGATGAATCGATTTTTAAACATTTAACACTTCGTAAAAATGGTCCTTGCATGTAGTGTCAATGATATCAATCTAATTGATTGACTCATCTCCATGCTTATGAGGATATTTCAAAGTGCTCTCAACATTGAAGACTAATTTTTCATCGCCAACTCTAAGATTCAACTCTTCTCTATATACATCGACTAGAGCATGGGCAGTCCTTAAGAATGGTCTCCATAAGATAAAAGGGATACGAGGATCGGCGTCATAATCAACGATAACAAATTAAGTAGTAAACGTGAACTTATCCACTTGCACGAAGACATCCTCAGCTATACCAACCGGGTAAGCAACCGACCGGTTAGCTAACTCTAAGGTCATACGAGTGGGTATAAGTTCATGTAACATTAACTTTTTCCAAACAGATAGAGGCATTAAGTTTATGCTGGCACCTAGATCGGCTAGGGCCATGCATTCTTCAAGCTCACTAAAATCACAAGGAATGAGAAATTTCCCAGGATCTCCAAGTTTCTTAGGTAACTTTTTAAAGAGGACTGCTGAGCAATTCTCATTGAGAGGAGTATTAGCCAATTCTAGAAGTTTCTCCTTATTAGTAATGAGATCTTTCAACATCTTAGCATATTTTGGCATTTGAGCTAAAGCTTCAGCAAAACTGATATTGATGTGAAGTTTCTTGAACATCTGCAATAACTTATGAATTTGGATATAAGATTTGTCTTGAATTTTTTCCTTGTTCAACCTCAAAGGATAAGGAGTTGGAGGCTGATGAGGATTTTGCTCAGGAATCTCATTTGGTTTAGAAGCGGGAGCTGGCGAGATTACTTGAGATAGGACTCGTGTGGTACTTTTTGAACTTGAAATGTGCACCTGGTCCATGGTCGGCTCTGGGTCTTGTTACACCTCCTTAGAAGAAGAAGAAGGATTAGGTGGTGGAACTAAGGGTCCAGCCAAAGTAATACCACTCCGTGTGGTAATTACTTAAATATCTTCCCGAGGGTTAGGAATGGTGTTGTTAGGAAGCACACCCTGAGGTCTTTCATTAAAACCTTTTGCCAATTAACCCATTTGAGTTTCTATTAATTGATTTGTGGCCTCTTGGTTTTGGTTAAAGGTTTTTTTTCCACCTTTGAATTTGGTTCTAGGATTATTAATTGTCTGTGGGGGGGGGGGGGGGGGGGGGGGCAACAAATCATCCGGGAGGATTGATTTAGTAGCTTGGTTCATGTTTAGGTTTTTTTGAGGTCGGTTTAAAACTTTGTCGCTTGGTTTTGGTTATAATTTGTTGACTTTGTTTTTGGATTAAAGCCTTGATCTAATTATAAATAATCCTTGAGTGTAAAATTAGCCCCTCGGTTGTTTTGATTAAACCCTTGATTTTGATAACATTAATTTTGATACTAATTCTGGTTATTTCTGTTCTAAAAGTTTTGATTATTTTGATTTGAATTATTTGCTTGATTGAAACCGGGTGGCCCAATATAATTTTTGGAACGATTGCTTAAGAGATTACGGTTTCCTTAAGGTTGGTAAGAGTTACCTCCAGTATTGTAGTTTCCTGTAGTAGCATAAACGTCCCCTTGAGTGAAGCCAACAGTGGCTTGACACTCAGAATAATGATGTTGACCACCACAAGTCTTGTAACTTTCTAGAATGGAATGAATCGGCTTTTGCATGGCAACAATATGCTTACCGAGCGCTTCAACGTGTTTAGTAAGAGCGGTAATGGCATCATTTTGAGATGAACTACCAATACTACTCGAAACTTGTGGTTTATTTCTTGAGGTTTGAACTTTAGATTTGTTCTCAATTATAGTTAAGGCCTCTTGAGTATTTCTTGTCAACAAATTTCCACCCGTCGTAGAATTAAGGGAATCTTGATCCGATTGATTCAACCCATTATAGAAAGTATCAATTTGATGAAGCAGTGAAAATCCGTGATGAGGACACTTTTTTAGTAGATCTTTGAATCGTTCCCAAGCCTCACTAAAAGTCTCATTGTATTTTTGTTGAAAGTTTGTTATATCATTTCGAAGATTGGCTGTTCTAGAAGGAGGAAAGAATTGATTCACGAACTTGGATACTAGATCGTCCCAAGTTGTGATGGAATTTGGAGGTTCCTTTTCAAGCCATGTTTGGGCCGCTCCTTCAAGAGAAAATGGAAACAATATCAACTTAATGATGTCATGTGGGACTTGATTAAGTTTGATTTTTTGTGTTATTTTTGTGAACCTTCAGATGTGAGAATGAGGATCATCATTTGCAAAACCATGAAACGAGATAGCGGTTATAAAATTAAGCAACCCGACTTTTAATTCGAATTGATTTACAAGAACGGCGGGTACCACGATTGCATCTCTAACACCTTTGGTACGTGCTTGAAGTAACTCCTCCATCGTTCGGAGATCGGGAGCCGGATATTGAGGATTAGGACCCGCAGGAGGCGGTCCATGATTGTTATTAGGATCCATATTAATTTCTTCAAAATCTAATAGAAGTGACGATTCACCATGATTTCTTTGACGATTACGTATAACGCTCTCCGGATTCGAAAAAGGAGGAATGAGTTTGGTAGTAGAATAATGTGTGCTCATGCACTAAAAAGAAATAAGATAGAAAATATTTTTGGATTTTTGTAAAGAAAATAAAAAATTATTTTTGGTATTTTTTAATATATATATATATATAAGAAAAAGAAAAATAAAATAGAAATGGAAAATATTTTTGGATTTTTATATATTTTTTTATTTTTACAAACACGAAAATGAACTTTCAAAAGAAAGAATCTTCAAGGCACTAACTCAAAACACAACGCAAAAATCGTACAAATCTCCCGGGCAACGGCGTCAAAAACTGATTCGCGTAGAACGTATCGGTAATAATATTCCCGTTAGAAATAAGAATTACTTTAGAAAAAGTAATAATTATTCTCCCGGAGTCGAATCCACGGCGAGAAATGAATAAAAATTTACGTTTATGTTTTCTATTGGATTCTTGATTATCAAATATTTTTAGTTTGATTTTATACTAATAATATAATAATAAGCTATATTAAAACTAAGTAATATTAAACTAAGCAAATAGATCTAAAAATATATATTAAACGAATATGCTTGTCAAGTTAGGCGAAAAGATCCTTAAGTGTGAAGGTAAGTTTTTATTGATGAATTAGTACCCGTCTAAAAAACTATTTTCTCACAACGTTGGTTTATTTTGAAAACAATCTTTTATATTGGTATTAATTACTAGATTAATATATAGTTATCCTTTCGGCTTTTTCCCATCAAAATAACCAAACAAGTAATCTAAATAATTCGAAAATTATTAATCAACAATCCCTTTTTATTTTACACTTAATTTACTAATCACTACTCATTTAACAAGTATAATATAACTACTCACTAATCATAGCAACTATCAAATCAACAATCATATTAAACATATTATTCTAATTAAACTAAAACTACTAAATATTGAAATAGGAAAGAAAGTAGAACCCGATTGAAGCAACGAAAACAAAATAACCTCCCGATTTAATAAACTAAATAAAACACTTAAGTTTATTTCTAATTTAGATTTTATTAAACAAATTAGTTGATAAAGTTATAAACTTTATATACTAAAGCTTGTAAAATCAATAAAAGCTCTAACCTTAAGATATTAAACTAGCTTATTAAACCCTTAAGCTCCTCGCCATAGATGTTGAAATAGTTTCATCAAAACACAATACAATCAAGGTTATAATAAACAAGATATATGATTAATAAGCTAGAGATTAAACTAAAAACTACTAAAAATGAAAACTTTAAATCTAAATCCACCTGAAACTAAGGTGTTGATGATATCAAATAACGTCACTTTATTATATCATGTATCCCATCTATTTTGCCCACTTTTATATAATTATTGCATTATTTGGTACTTAATTACTTTAAAGTTGATAAATGAAGTAATTCAGTAGTGTTTTGTGAAGACAAGCTAAAAGGCGCATAAATTGGAGCTAAAACAAAGATATTTGAAGAATGCTGATTTCTGACCAATACGCCGTATCCAACAAAAGAGATACGCGTATCAGCGCCAAGACTTCACAAGAAAACGCCTTTGACCAATTCCCAATACGGCGTATTCACTATGTCTACATACGCCGTATCTATGAAGATAACTATTTGAAGATACAGTAAATCAAGTAAATTAGGAATGATATCAATGATTTATTACGAACGTAGCGCGCACTCTAAGGAATCCAGCCCAATACGCCATATCGACCTTACTGGATACGGCGTATCAAGTATTTTTTAGCAACTATAAATAGAAGACTCAAAAATGAGTTTTCAGTGTGCAATATCATATTCTTTATACCATACTCACTAAAGATGAATTTTAGAAGAGAAGATCAGCCACCAAGGTCAAGCATTGATCACGAATCCATAGAAGACATCGTGTAATTTTTACTCTCTTAATCGTTCGATTTCAATTGTTTGATTACGCTTGTATAATTACAATGGTTGTGGGCTAATACCCTCGGGTATTAGCCATCTTAATGAAAGTTCAATGTTTGGTTTGTTTTAAAATCAATTTCTTAATTTATCATTGATTGTTTAATTATGTTTATCACCTCATACTTGTTTATGTGTTTGAATATGCGACCTATCATTCAACTGGGTCTAGTGTTACGGACCAAGTAATCTAGATACCAGGATAGCTCTCCATATCGTGTCTTATATTACTGGACCAATAGGATCACAAATAACGTTCTATCTTTGTCTTTTGATTATGAGCTTAGTTAGACCGGTAGGTGACCCGTTTATGTTTCAGCAATCATGCTCTTAATTAACTGATAAAGATTGGAATAGTGGACTACCAGTATATAAAACACCTTCAAACAATAAGTGGGTAAAGTCCTGTTGGGCTAGAGTTTTAACAGGATCACCACTGCTTTAATTCTTTAAGATAGATTATAATTAAACTAAAGGATGCTTTATGCGGATGCATTAATTATGACAGGATTAATTGTGTCTAGGTCTTAGGATGATGTCCCGCCTAAGTCTTAAGAATGATATGCCGCTTCGAGATAAGTAAATCATTACACTAAAACAAACAAACCAGCATTGAACCGGATTTAATATGGCTAATACAGTTTTCTATCATTTGGCTTGTACCGCTTTTCTATCTTTTAATCTTCTTCTTTTGTGTTTATTGTCTATTGAATTGATATTTGTTTCCACTAAACCTGTGCCAGTCTCTCAGGCTGAAAACCCACATATCATTAGACAACTGATGTGTTGCTGTGTAGGTGTTATTTATGTATCAAGTTTTACTATTTATTTTATGCCGACTATACCTAAAAACAACACTTTAACGGGCAGTGTACCCGTTCAGATGGAGTTTCGTGGTAAGTAGGGTGTCGATCACTAAGAGCGAGAGCGTTAATTCCTAATTCTATAAGTATTTTAGTTATCTAAGTTAAACCTAAAACTAATACAAAAGGGGGGTTTCAGCCTGAGAGACTGGCACGGTTTTGTGTATCTAACCTAAGGTTTTGATGACAAGTAAAGCAATAAACACACACAAGAAGACAAATAAACGATAGAGAAGTGGTCAAGAACTAATGTAATAAAAACGTATCAACCATGAATAATCCGATAAAACACAGGTTTGTTTAATAATGCAATGATTGACTTATCTCGAAGGGCTTATCATTCCTAGACTTAGGCGGTACTTCATCCTAAGACATAGACACACTAATTTTGTCACAACTAGATGCATCCGCATAAAGCATCCTTATGTTGATTATAATCTATCTTAGGATCTAAGTAATGGTGCTGCTCGACTAAACCCTTGCTCAACGAGGATTTTACCCCAAACTTAAGTTTGAATTAACGGCAATTTATATACTAGTAGTCCACTATCTGAGTCCTTACCAATGAAATAAGAACGTACTCGTTGATACCAAGGTCAACTTATGGCTCAACTAAGCTCACTGATCTAAAGGCAAAGATAGGTCAATATTTGTGATCTTATGATTCTAGGTATATAAATTGCAATATAGAGAGCTATCCAGGACTCTTAGCCTACGCCCAAACAACACCAAAGTTGCAACGCATTAAATATGTAGGATTAGACCTAGTTGAATGATAGGTCGCAAACTTAAGCACGTAAAAAAGAATATAATTGGCTTTAACATAAACATAATCATCGATTTAAATTAAGAATCGAGATAACAAACCAAAGCATTAGATCTTCATAAACATGGATGTACTATAGGTATCAGCTGATTAGTCCATTGTTAAAAATACATACGGTTTGATATATGAACAATTAAAGTAAAGAAACCTCGATCGAACGCGTATTCAGTTGTGCGAATAATACAAGAGTTTTCCTATGATCTTGAGGCTTTTTTCTGACCTTCTAGGATCTTCTGATCATCTCTTGGTCGACTTGGTGGTTTAGGGATTCATTTGCATACTTAAAACTCATTTTTGAGTTTTCTATTTATAAGGTCTGGAAGTCGGTTGGATACGACGTATCCATGTATTGGATACGGCGTATTGGGGATTTCTTAGAGTAGGGACCACGTTTGATATCTTCCAGAATATTATATTGATTCCATATCTTGAATACGGCTTATTGAATCTTCTGGATACGGCGTATTGATCTTCATTCCTTTTGTGGTCTTTATGAGTGCAGGCACGGATACGCCGCATCTTCCTTGATGGATACGACGTTTTGGTCTTCAGAACAGTAATCTTCAAAATATCTTCTTTTAAGCTTCAGAATGCGTGCCTTTTGCTAAGTTTGACCAATTACTCCATAATTATTGTAATTCTCAAATATAAACGATTCAGTAACAATTCTTTGCAATAACTATACAAAATGGGTTAATATCGTGGGATAAATGATGCTATAAAATAGACGTTATTTGATGTCATCAACAACTTACATAGCATAGGTTTAACCAGTAAATAGACTAATTAAAATACTGATAGAATACAAGATTAATGTTCCACTCTTAGTGTTCGACACCCTACTTACCGTGAACTCCATCTTGACCGGGTACACTGCCCTTAAAGTGTTGTTTTAGGTTTGTGGGCTAAATATAAATTTAAAACTTGATAATCAAATAATTGACCCTACACGATAGCACATCAGCAGCTTTCTCTCCAGAGGCAAAAGCGTAGTATGTCTTGTAATCATTGGATTATAACATTGCTTGGTTTGTAACATTGCTTAGTTTGTTAGTTCCTTTGGTAGAATGGTACTATATACTTGAGTATCTTCATGTCTGGAGATACATCTCATAGACGTAAACATGGTGTCATCTCGAGCAGTGTGCCAAAACATCTTGTTTCTCCTTGAAGTATATGATCCTTTGACATGAATATTCAATGATGCGTTTTGTGAATTGGGAGAGACAGTTGTTTGTCTTCTTAGGCATCTTTGTTTTCTATCTGGAATAGTAAATCTTCCTAGAGTAGATATACATAATCGACGTTCTTCTTATGGAACATACCCTAGAGTATTTGAGCACAGGACAGACGAATCTTGTCCATTCCAGTTTCTTTACCACTTAAGCACTTGTTGATGACAGTAGCAAATGCTCTCCATGGTTGATGCAAGTAGTCAACATTCACATCAGTGAGATAAGTGATGTTTCTAGTGTATCCCAGATCTCTGATAAAAGAGAGAATGTCATGTTCCAGTGAGAGGTCTTCAAACTTTTGTCCTGGAATTTTAGGGCAAAACTGGAGAATTTCTCAGAATATATCAACATCGAGAGAGACTTTCTTCTTGTTTATCGTGAATCTGATGGATGACTTATGAAAAGAAAATGTAGCCTAAAATTCTTTCATATAAATAGCAGGAACATCTGTAGTGATTAGGAATGCACGGTAGAAGGGAGTGAGAGCAAAAGCATCTAGCACGACTTGAAATGTAGCTTCTTTTGGCTTGATATCTGTCTTGAGTCTCATGTTGCATTTCCCAAACTCAAGACGGTCTGCAGGGACAACAAGAGCATCATCAAGGGCTTTCTGTTGAGCTTGAGTGGTATTCATGATTCTGCTAAGATTTGACCAATATAGTTTATATATATATATAACCAATTTTAAATATAAAACACTATAAGGCCCTTTAATTGTTGAATACTTAAGCTTGATTCATGATGTGATATCATTCTAGTTATTAGGCTCATTAAGGCATTTAGCATTATTGAATAAGATCTAATCATCCGAAGGGAAACTTAAATGGGCATAATGTGAAAGGCATTAAGACAACTGAAATTGTGCTTTTTGGAATCCTATTCAAACTAACTTGTAGAGAATAAGGTAACCTAAGACAAGTTTAGATATCCTTGTTGAACCTTGACATATAGCCTACGTAACTTGATTAGATTGCCTAATTAACCAATTTTAATTAGCTACCTAACATGAGTTGAAAATTGCCTTCAGAAAAATTCAATCTTAAAATTCCTTAAAAAATCTATTGCTAAATCGCCTCCTATTGAGGAATAGATAAATCGCCTCCTATGTAGGGTTGATAACTCGCCTCTTATAAAGGATTGATAAATCGCCTCCTATATAGAATTGATAAATTGCCTCATGAAGCAACGCTGTTAACTCGCCTCCTAAAGATGTTGTTAAATCACCTCCTTAAGAGGAATTGCTAATTCGCCTTGTGAGGCAAGTTGTTAACTCGCCTTCTGAAGGGAGTTGATAACTTGCCTCATGGAGGGAGTTGATAACTCGCCTTGTGAAGGAGTGTTGTTAACTCGTCTTCTAAAGGGAGTTGTTAACTCGCCTTCTGAAGGCGTTGTTAACTCGCCTCACACAGGCAGTTGATAACTCGCCTTCAAACACATTATTCTCATACATGAAAAATTTTAAGTAACAAGAAGTGATCAAATAGCATTCCTAACAGATGAATAACACTTAGGTTCATATATAACAATCATTTAGCCACATAATCATCAAAAACAATTAAGAACGAACATATTTATTCATTTTGATGCAATTGTACAAGAAACTACAAACAAGGATGAGGATTTAAGGCTTAAACACATTCAAGGACGAAAATACAATTGTCCTAGCACAAAACCCACAAACAAATTACACTAACTCCCTAAAACTCAAAATTTCGAGTACACTAATCGAACAAAACTCAATCAAATGTTAACCAAATGAACAACTATTCTAAACGAATGAATAACACACCTAAACAAACAAAAACCCTCAATCAATTTAATGTTTTTCACACTTTTAATTTTGAAGAACCCTAAATCATTTTTAGGGTTTTTCGAATTAAAAACCCTTAATAACATTATTCGATCGAGATATAGGTTGTGTGGGGTGCGTAGAACAAGTCACTAGTTATACCTTTCGATTGATATCAACTGAATTTAAAGATTGGGAGATGACGATTTTGAATGAAAGTAAAGGGAGGTTAAAAAAAATCATTAAGCTGTTGTTGTTTTTATGTGTTTGAAAGTGACAGGGTGTGGTGGGTGTTAATAAAAAAAATTCGTTTTTGACACATTCACCCCCTCAAGTTTCACAACCTATGCCTTTAGTATATATAAGATCTAATAGGCATTTAAAGTTTAACAAATGGCACATTTAGTCCCTAATGTTTTAACAAGCATACCCAGAAACATATATTTGCCATCATATACTCCTTAAGGCATAAACATCATAACAGTTAAGGCCTCACGTAAGCTAAACTTAATTAACTCTCCTTTAATTGTTAACCCGTTATTGTATAAAACATTTTCCTTTATCACAAAACTAATTTTATGAAGAAGATATTTGACATTTTCTCCCCCTCAAACAATGACCCATTTTCTATTTAAAGAGCTGTAGTCATTGTTTGAGTGGTCAAATGTCTTTGAAAATCATTTTCAGATGAAGTATTGTTTAACTTAGAAAAACCAACACCATGAAAAATAAGATTTCTCTTATTTTGACACATAAGCGCACTGACACGTACACTTATGGAATATAGGAAGCACAGGTTGTGATGTAACGTAATCACAAGCCTTTGCATGGTCATAAAGTAGACCATGCCCGAGAATAAATTCTCGTTATGAGGTCAAGTTTTCTTTTTGAAATATTTGCCTTTAAGATGAAGGCCGTGTTGGTATCCGAAATAATAGCAAGCCATTTTTGGCATGTTTTGAAAGCTTTTGAAACTTCTGCTCGAACTTCATTTACAGCCTCGTATCATTATTAAATGACATTTCTAAGACCGTAAATGTTATCGATTTTCAGAAGACATGCCAGAGATATATATTTTTATATTTTTTTGATTTTTTGATTTTTTTATTTTCTTTTTGAAAAGTTTATATAGAAGAAAAATATTTTTGTGTTTTTATGTTTTCTTATGTACATATAATACATGATATGAGTTACCACCATCACTCGTCCATTTCCTCTACCAAACTTTTCAACGTTTCCAGAGACATGCTTCTCATACCGAGCTTTTCGATCAAGAAGTTGAATCTTTCTCTTGGCAAAGGTTTGGTGAATATGTCAGCCAGTTGGTATTCAGTCCGGACAAAGTATAGCTTCACGATTCCATTTTCCACTTGCTCTTTTATAAAATGGTAGCGAACATCGATGTGCTTGGCTCGTGAGTGTTGAACATTATTGTAGCATAGAGAAATCACACTCTTGTTGTCGCAGTATAGAGGAATCTTATTGAAATGAAAGCCATAGTCTGTTAGCTGTGAACGTATCCATAGGATTTGAGCACAACACCCAGATAAAGCAATATATTCAACCTCTGTACTCGATATGGCATTTCACTTTTGCTTCTTTAAAGACCAGCTAACAAGTTTATCACCTAAGAATTGAGCACTTCCTGATGTATTGCGTCTAGTGTCCTGACACCCCGCGTGATTTGCATCTGCATATGCTGTCATAAACATACCGGTATCCTTCGAGTACCAAAGACCCATGTTAATGGTTCCCTTTAGGTATCGAAAGATTCGCTTAACCGCATTTAAGTGCTTTTTGGTAGGCTTTGCCTGATACCGGGCACATAAGCAGATTGCATAAATAAGGTCTGGTCTACTGGATGTCAGATACATAAGGGAGCCAATCATGCCATGGTAAAGTGTAGCATCTACTAGATTCCCGTGTAGATCTTCATCCAGTTTACTCTTTTCTACCATAGGTGTGTCTACAGAATCACTAGTTAGCATACCATATTTTTTTAACAATTTCAGAAGCATATTTAGATTGGTTTATAAAGATACCTCTAGAACTTTGAGAAATTGTGATCCTAAAAAGAATGACAACTGCCCTATCATTGACATCTTAAACTTAGTGGTCATCTGATTAGCCAAACTCTCATTACAACATGGCCCAGTATTAGTGGTATGCAAATATTATATCGTCAACATAAATTTGTACCAGTAATAAGTCGTTCCCAGCTTCCCGTGTGAAGAGTGTTGGATCAACTACACCTTTGGAGAAATGTTGTGAGATTAGAAAGCTTGACAGCGTGTCGTATCATGCACGTGGTGCTTGTTTGAGACAGTAGAGGGCCTTTTTGAAGTTTGCATTTTTAGGAATTAATTCTAGTGTATTTGCTTAATTGTCGCGTTTTATTTGTTACCCGTTAATTGCTTAAGTGTTTAATTGCTTTTAATTGTTCATATTAATTGTTGCTTTAATTTAGTAGTTATAGATAATCAAAAATATCTTTTCTCTCATTCAAATCATAATCCGAGCTAAAACGTGGTTTCAATTTCACAAGTCGTTGGGGAAACGACCCGGGTGATCATTCTTCCCGGTTAAATATACGTATTATATATTATATATATCTTTTAGAGTGAGCTTTTCTTAAGGGAGACTTTAGGAAAGTTCTTAATTGCTCTTTTGGTATAATATTATATTATATTTTTGCGTATATAAAACTTACCATCACCTATACTTGCAGTCTCTCGAATTCATGTATTTCTTCTTGCATTGCATCAATCCAAGAGGGTTCGGGCATTGTTTCTTTATAAGTTTTCGATTCAACTGAAGTGAGAAAGGCATCAAAATAACACCATATAACGTCAGTCTGAAGTTGCTTTTTGGTGGAGACTGAGCGAGAAGGATCTCCGATCACATTTGTGATTGGATGATTCTTAATCCATTTACCAAGAAGTTCAAATGGAGTGTGGGATGGCCGCACATTAGATGACGATCCTTGAGAAGTTGAGTCTTCATGAAGTGGATTAACATTAAAGTATGGTGTTTTTGGGGATTCTTCAACACCTTGAGATATAATTGGAGATTGTTCTTGTTCTTGTGTTGATGGGATACTTGTTGATGGTGCATCTTGGTCAATTGAAGTTGACACAGGTGAATCGGCTATATCAACAGCTTTTGGTGTAGCAGCTACTTGAACTAGAGAAATAGCACTCGGTGGAGGATTGAAGTATTCATCGAACATCGGTTGGAACAAACGATCCCAATCATTTTTGGTTGGTCGGATGAGGAATAGGGTTTGGAACGAGTCCTGAACTGGATGTTGCAAGAGTCATTAATTGAAGCATGAGTCCTGAACAGAATTGTTTATAAGCCATCGTTGTCAGCTCATCAAACGTGCATTCAGTTGTCCCGATGATATCTTTCTATTCTCTCTTTTCCTTTGCATCTCTTATTTCTTATCTATCTAATATCAATATCTAGATCACTTCACTAAAAAGTTTCAAACAAAGTATTTTACAAGTTTTTAAAGACCAAAAATTTAGAAAACTATTCAACCCCCCCTTCTAATTTTCCACAAAAATAAAATGCAAGACGATTTTGTTGAGTTATACATAACTAGACAGTGCCGCATTAGACTTTTAAATCTTCGTATCATATAAACATACATGTTTAGAGCATGTGGAATGCTCAAATCCGCTCTCTCTTTCTTTTCTTGGTTTTTAAATTATGCAATACCTTCTTTCTATTTTTCTCGTAACTTTTTCTCATCTCTTATTATAAATACCCAAAACACACACACACAAAAATACGCAAAATTATTTCTCTCTTCTTTATGCAGCTAGGAGATAGTGACGCAAGGGGATGTGGTTTTGGGTTTACTGCAGGGGACGGGTGGTGTTCTAAGGTTTGCCACTTGGTAATAGGGCATGCGGTAGCCATCCTCGCAAGTGCATCGTCGGCTCAAAACTGCGATGCAAAAAAATCTTTTTTTCCCTACCGACTCTAATGCTAGTGTGGAATGCCCTTCCAAGCTACACTCTTTACGTAGTTTTTTGAAGCACAAGGTATATAAACGATGTGAATTCCATACTTGTTAATACTTTACACTAAAAAATAACCATAATTTAGAAAGAAAGAAAAACAGCACTATGAACACAATCACTATAGCCAAAAATTCTAAATTTTTAAATCTGCATTTTGTTTCAACACGAATTATCAGATACAATGATTAACAAATGTGATTCAAAGAATATAGAAACTGCAAAACTGAAGCATCAACTGTATTTAAGAGAAACTCATGCTAAAATTGCCATATAAATATATAAATAAATTGATAAAAATGAAACATTCTCCCAATGTAGTTTCAGATCTTTAGCATGTCATCAAGAGAAATTATGTACAAGTTTGTGTCTAAATTCCGAATAAAGCAAGTGTTTTTCTGAAAAGCAACTTCATGATCCGAGTCACATAATTGTCCAACTGAAAACAAGTTGTGTCTAAGTCCTTCAACATAATAAACCCTTGAGATAGTTACATTGCCCAGTTGATAGTCAACATAGCCTATAATCTTTGCAATCTGGTCATTTCCAAATCTTAAAGTTCCTAAAAATTTACTGACAAAGTTCATGAGCTGAGAGCAGTTCCCTATCATATGTTTTGAGCATCCGGAGTCCAAATACCAGAGAAAAATCTAGACAACCTGTCATTGACAAGAAAAGAAGAAGATGGAACATCTGTAGCATTAGATCCCAAAGAATGATTGGGTTTTGATTTAGTAGCAATCTTAGATTCTACAATCTTAGCTTTTTTACTCGAACCTATATTTTTTACTTGTTTGGGTCTCCTGATATAGAATTTAATCTCTGGTTTTTATGTTTCTATTGAGGAGAAGAAGTGGTCTTCCTTAGGATGGCACTAAGTAGCTGGATGTGGAACCTAGTTAAAGGCACGAGTACCAACTAAAGTGGAAAGTTTCATGTTGGTTTCACACTTATATCTACTTCATGAACACTTTTCCTGTTAGGTTTCCAATTTATGATGTTGGCTTGCTTAGCGGGACTTAAAATTTAGAGCGCACATTCACATCATTCACAAATCAAGGAAAAAACATCACTGATTTGCATCAAACATTACATTGTTTCAAATTTAACACAAATTAACTCAGAATTTACATTTAACATAGTATGCTTAACATTTGCATCACAAATAGGGTCTTTAACATGATTCTTTTTATTAGAACTTTAATTAGCTCTCCTAAGTTGGACTTTTACTTTATTATTCATGTTGCTACTTGGTGTTTGCGAGATCCTATCATTCTTTTTATTTACTATAGGCTGTGATCTACTAGCACTAGTAGAACTCTTCAATCCTGTAGAAGGCAACACAGGTGTGTTAGAATCAGGTGTCTTGGATGACTCTACCTATTTATGAATGTTGCTTGAGGATGTGAGAGGTTTAGAAAACCTAACTTTCTTGACTTTGTTTCATTGGTCGCTGTGTGACTGCAACAATTATCCTCACTTGGTTTATACACAGATTGGCATGTGGTCTCAAAACTATAAACAAGTTAAACTCTGTAATTAGTTGGGCATTTTTAGACAGGCAAAAGTTCTAAACGCATTATCTAAAGGGTTTTTTACTTTAGCTTGTTTGACTATTCCCCGAAGAATATCTGCTTGTTCCTGTGCGTACTTAAGATAGTCTATGTGAGCGTCCTTATTTTTCAATAAACTAGGAGCTAAAGGATCTAAATCAAGTTTGAACATCCCTGGAGCTATAGTGGTGACATTAGTTATTGTGGTGGCATTATCAAGCACATTTTTGCCTTTTAATCTCCTTAATTTATTTTGTAATGTTGTTGTCACAAAAAACTTTTCTTGAATTTGACCTTTTAAATCCGCATTTTCCAGACTTATAATTCAATTGAGCAATCAAAGAGTCATAGTGTTCCTTAGAAAGAGCATGTGTCTTTTTAATCGAATCAAATTGATCTTTGTAGATATTTTTCAAATGCTCAGTTTCAAAAGTTTGTTTTTAGAAAGTAATTTGGTCACACTATGCTCCAATTCAATGTTTATGGTTTCAATCTCATCCATATCTTGTTTCACTTTCTCTTCCTTGTCATTTTATTGCATAGATTTGATATGTTCCTTTAGTGTCTTCAGCTTATAGTTGAGCTTTCAAATCATTATTTTCAAAATATTTTGGAATTTCAAGATCATTTTGATTATCACAAGGTTTGTCCTTTTAAAAAATTTCTTGATTAAGTTGCATTGACAATTCAAGAGAAATGCAGTGTTTTTTAAGCTGTGAGTAACTTTTCAAAAGTTCATTATGCGCATTTTGTTTTTTCAAAAGCTCGGCATCAAGATCAAAACACTTATCACAAGATTCACTACTTTGCATTTCTAAATTCACAGAATCACTAAAAACAGCAGTAGAATTCATCACACATAGCATAACATCTTGAGACATGATTTGGTGTAAGAGTCGATCATTTTCACGAAAAAGTTATTTCTTATGAATTTCAAAACACTGTTGAACAACAGCGTCCATTTGGTTAAAAACTGTTTGTACTTCCGTTACCTCATTTAGAAGATCTTTATCAAAAACATTGAATATGTCTTTTAAGGTTTTTAAAAATAGAATAATTTCATTTAGAAAAAGAGCTTTAGTTTGTTCAAACCCCCATTCCCCTTCTATAATAGCATCGGGTGTAATCTGCTTTTTCACCACGGTGTCAAACTCACCAAGATGGTATTTAAGCTTTTTAAGGCTTGCATTTACCAGGCTTACCTTAGGAAGTTCCCTTGGAGCCTCAATTTTGACAGGTGAAAGATCAGATTGGTTAGTATTAGGGTGTGAAGTTTGTAACCAGAAGGCTTGTTCAGCAGATAGTTCTTGTTGTGGAACAAAACGTTTACCAAAATCTTTAGACAATCGATTTAACTCAACATAATTAATTGGAGTAGTATTAATTTTCTTTTCTTTTGAA
The DNA here is from genome assembly GCA_026074375.1 of Tanacetum coccineum. Classification (NCBI taxonomy): domain Eukaryota; kingdom Viridiplantae; phylum Streptophyta; class Magnoliopsida; order Asterales; family Asteraceae; genus Tanacetum; species Tanacetum coccineum. The sequence goes on along the minus strand of BQNB010068447.1, from coordinate 14,081 downwards.
ATTGGATCGTTTTGTTTTGCGAGCATTTTAGATCGGCTTACTTCTTCCAAAATCAATGTCTCCTCATCATCAATCACAGGAATAACAACATGTTGACTAGATATTACAATACCATCATACAAGGTTGGCTTAATCCAATGAGCTTTCTTGGGATAAACTGGATTTTAATAACCAAGAGCTTGTTTGAGACTGTCATCATAAAAAAACTTGTGGCTTTGTTAACATGTGCACTGTTTGAGCAGATTGACCCACTTTATAAACAATATTATCCAGTTCCTTTAGTTTCTTTTCTAAATTAATTTCTTTGTCCATATATTTACTTTCTTTTTCTTTGGATTCATTTTTGAAAACAGTAAATGTTTGCAATAAAGATTCCTTTTCCTTGATTTGATTAGAAAGATTTTGTTCAAGTGAGTCAATTTGCTGCTTAAGTGCAAGTTTTTCCTTAATCATATCATCCATTTGAGAATC
>BQNB010068446.1:6797-28928 GCA_026074375.1 Tanacetum coccineum | reverse complement strand
ATGGTGAGTGGATTATAGAAAATGAAAAAGGGGGTTTTGAATTTATAAGGTATGGGTTCTTGAATTTGGAAATTTAAAAGTTATCGAAGAGGGTTTCTCATTTGGGTTCTGAGCTGGAACAAATGCTACGTTGTTTTTGTTTTTAATATGGATTTTAGAACATTTGTGTGTGACTGCGTATTTGCTTTGCCCATGTTAATGTAAATTCAGTTTCTTAGGTGTTCTTGAATTTTTGGGTCATAATTATCACTAGAATGATGGCTAGAAAATTAAAGCGGTGGTCGAAATACTTTTGAGGTGGCCGGAAAAAATGAAGATTAAAGAAAATGGTGGGTGTTTGGTTTGGATTGTATATGATTATTGTTAACAATATTAATAAGGGTATTTTCGTCATTTTACTTTATTAAGCATGTTTTCTGCCGGTCAACTAACAGAAATATTGGTCAAGGGACCAAACCCGATACGGGTCGAAACCACAGGGAGAGGATCCGTTAAAAAAGTTTCGGAGGGACCAAATCCGTTATACCCGACAAACATTAGGGACGAATTATGAAATTAACTCTTTATATATTAAGTATAGATGTGGAGAACATTTATGTATTACACTGGTTTATAGCTAGTATATTATTAGAGTAACTTGATGGAAAAAATTCAATATAAAAATGTATTAATTTATATACAATTTTAATTTAATGTACTTCACTTTATTTTTCTCAATTTAATACATCCATCTTTTTTTTCTTAATTATAGACAGTTAACAAGTTAACAGATTACCAGCACGTCATCTTTTTCTTTAACATAATTTTCTGGGGACTTGGTTTTTCAGCGACCCATCTCCACCACCAAATAACTAATACTAATTTTATTTTTTTTGAATCTAGCCCTTGTCTGAATTGGGAAAAACTATTTACATTACGACTGCCCAACTACCAGTCCATTTTGATACTACGTCGTATCAAAAATGAGCTTTGATAATAAGTATAATAATGTGAATTTTTTTAAAGCTTTATAGATCAAATATATGTCTAAATTTCTCTTTTTTTATCTTTAGTTGACATGTGTGTTACTTAAAGCTTCTTTATGTTTCTCATAATTGAATCGTGACGTGAACATATTGTTACCAAGTTAACCAAAAAGAGTTACTAAATATTATGGTAACGGAGCACGCCGCAGCGAAGCGCGGGTCTCAAAATCTTGTTTCTAAATATCCAAGATACCCATTCTAAACGACTCGAAAATATTCACACACACAACGCCACAAAAAGACACACAACACATCAACACACACATAATATTTATTTATAACATACATACACACACACACCCAACTTTAATTTTCTTGACTTAAAAAAACTATAAACTGACTGTTAACTCTTCTTTTTTTCAATTTCTTCTCAAATCATGCTTTAAAACCTAATATTACTCAAAGGACCATTGATTACTTTTCACTAAAATAAATTAAAACTATTAATCCAATTCATGCCAAAACATAAAATTAAAACAAATAAATTATTGTCACTTGCTACCAAAAGCACCTTCCGAATCCACATATAGGCAATCACCAGATTAAGACAACAATTTAACAAACAAATAAATTAACAAGCAAAAATATTAACAATTTTCAAATCCAAAAACAATACAACAAACAAAGGATTATAAATAATGATTTTAAAAACAATGAATATGGAATTAAGAAATAAAATTATCCAAATTAGTATAGTCAAAGTCAAAGAACATTTTAACTCTAGAACGTAAAACAAACAAAATATAAATAAAAGTTTCTGTGCAGGGGGACTTGAACCCGGGTCTATCGGGTGAGAGAAAGTATCCTAATACAAGAAGTTGTTATTCATTATCCATAATCAAGATATTTAATACATATCCCTTTTATCACATCACTGAACCAAATTAGGACGTTTAATTTTCATCATCTTCGAGTACTTTATTTATTTTTATCCAGTTCAAAATAGCTATAAGTTTTGAATTTCGTTTATTTATTGTGTTCAAATTTTTATAGCTCAAAGTGTTGTATCGTGTTAAATGGTAGTTGAATGAGTTATTGCGTGTCATGAGAAATGTCATACATTTTCGTTTTAAAATATATGATTAATTTCATCTATCCCTCACAAAGATTGTGTTATTTTGCATGAGTAAATTTGTACATAGTAATTTTTACCGCATCTCTTCTACGATAACCCCTTCCTTGAGCAGCACCTAACAAGAATGTTCAAATTAATTTCAATATAAATACAATGTCAAAATGGGCCAAAAGTTAAATACAATGTCAAAATGCACCTGATATAAACTTTAAACGGGCTCAAGAAAGTACAAGAAAATATATCAACCAGACTTTTGGTGTCCTTCATGGTCGTTGGAGGATTACTGCACAACCAACACGTTGTTATATTTTCACCTTGAAGTGCAATGTTATTTGATCCCAGATATTGATTTTCGGCATCACATGTCACTAGTTGACTCTATATGAAGTTATGTTCGAAGATGTCGAATTATAAAGTGTAGCATAGAATGATGTTTGACAAGAGTTGGTTTTAAAGGCTAATGTAACGTTTTTTATACACTTGTACGTTGTATATTGAATTTTTTTTGGAACAGCGAGTTAGTACAGTTACTAAGTTAGTTATTCGATTCCACAGTACTTACTCAGAAGGTAGTCCCTGTCAGCCTCGAATAATAATTAGTGATTTGATTCCACAGTACATACCCAGAAGGTAGTCCCTGCCAGCCTCGAATCGACGCATCTATAGGGCAGAACCCCACAGATTCCCACCTTGAAGGAAAACCCTCACGGAGAGACTCGAACCTGAGACCTCTCGCATGTGGTAACCAACTGAAGTAGCCCAGTTGGTTACGTTGTATATTGAATTGACTGAATATATCTGACATATTTTTGACACATTAAAAGTTAGGAAATGTATGTCAAATGCTTTTAAAAATAAGTCATTAGTAACGTCGAATCGTGGATGACAAAAATGTATGAAAAGTTGTAAAACTGATTAAGAGCAAATAGCATCGATGTTTGAAAACAAATCATTTGATTTTGAAGTTCGTCCTTATTCCTTAAGATCTCGAGTCGGGTAGCTGGGTCATCGAACCATCAAAGTTATTTGAATATGTCTCCAACTGATCGAAAATCGAAACCTTTCCATGGGGTAACTATAAATGGTGAGGGGCTTTTGTTGAAGCTAAGGTATAGCTCATTATAAGAATGCTAACTAGCAGATGCAAGAATCTAAATAACATCTTATTTGTTTGTGTATGTGTCTCGACTCATGTTTTTCTTGGATTGTATCACAAACAAAGTGACGATCCCATTTTAAAGGAGGTACACATTCCTAAGAAAGCATCTAAACTATGAATCTTCAAGAAACAGTTCAGAATCGTGTTTTTTAACATCCTTCTTGTGCATATTGCAAACAAAAGGGAGTCTCCATTGGCAAGATTCATCCATATAAAGATAGTATATTATTTGAGTAAAATCAAAGCTAGCAAATGTCATTCGTTTTGTTGTGTTTATTTCTAAATGGTATGGTCCACACTCCACAACTTTAGCAAAGCAATTTACTTTGACACCGGGGAGAGTCAATGGCAAAATATGATGTGTCATCAATGTAAAAACTCAGCCTTTTGGTCCATAGTAACTTGATTCGGAAAATCCATATCTAATTTAAAACGAGAAGAACATGGCCGATCAAAACGATCCTTAAAATGAGACAAAAATTCATTTTTCACCGCACTAGGATCATCTATCCAAACACCATCCGCTAAAATGCCTCGAATTAAAAGCTTACTTCTTTGTTTATTTATGATACCATGGAAGTATTTAGTATTTTCATCTCCTTCAATCGACCATATAATCTTTAGCTTTTTGAGCCGCTTCCAACAATTCCATTTTATCCAAGTCTTGTATCTTTTTCATAATATTCATACGCTCCTCCAAAAGATCAGACTTAACACCCCCTTTATCTAAAATAGTATCAATCTTAGCCAACTTTCCTTGCACCATTTCTAATCTTGAGCTCTTTTAAGCTTTTACTATTAGAGAGAATTACATAAATCGTCCTCGTGGTTTGCTGGATCTAACAGATTTGGTCCTTGTGCTTTTGGTCCTTGTGCCTTTTTTTCATCGGGTTTGGTCCCTGTGGTTTTGATCCATTGCGGGTTTGGTCCCTTGTGGGTTTGATCCATTATGAGTTTGGTCCCTTGGTCAAACTAAGGAAATGTTGGTCAAGAAAAATTTTAACCCCCCCCCCCCCCCCCCCCCCAACACACACCCATAAAAAACACAAAACCCCCCCCCCCCCCCCCCCCCCAAACCCCCCCCCCCCCCAAAAAAACAAAAAACAACCCCCCCCCCCCCCCCCCCCCCCCCCCCCCCCCCCCCCCCCCCCCCCCCAGAAAAACCCGCAATGGATCAAAACCACAAGAATCAAACCCAATGAAAAAAAAGCACATGGTCCAAATCTGTTAGATCCGGCAAACCACAAGGACGATTTATGTAATTCTCTCTTACTATTATGTGTTATCTTGATATGTCTAGACTTATAGTAACATTTGTTTTGACTTTTAATGCACGAATGTTTTCATATGCTACATTTAGCTCTCTATTGTATTGGTTAATGTTACGTTACTAGTTTTTTTTAAACCCGGGCCGACCCTGTTCAAACTCGGGCTGCCTTTGCTCCTCACATGACCTGGGTCGAGCCAGTGACCAGGAAACTGTCCGGTTTCATATATTTTTCTTTTTTAGCTCTACAAAAACACATTTTCTATAGTATCTTACTCTTTGATGTTATTAAATAGAGCTTTGCTAAGGTTTACTATTTGGTGTAACGAAAACGAGTCTATAACAACATAAATAAAATGTTATGCTTAGTTTGGGTACTAATAAATGATAATAACTTGATTTATGTAACACATAATCAAGTGAGTGAGTGTTATTTGTTGTATAGTTATGAACTAACTAGCGTTGATTTATTTGTTGTCTTGCAATCGACTACTATACATTACTTATTTCATTTTTTTTCAACCTATTGGTACGATTTATAATGCACATCTGACATCTCGATGGCTAGTGAGCATTGTACTTTTAAAAAGATAACCGGTCTAAACATTCTGTGTTGAATCAGATTTCGTTTGTTAACTTATAGAAGAGATTGCTTTACGACGTAATTATAATTATTAATGAAAGAGTTAACATCATACTACACAAATATATTAATGAAAGAGAGGGAGGTCATGGTTTTTACGTTAAGTTCACGTGTTTGGAAAAGTGTATTTAATGTTCCACCTGCTTTAGGCCCGTGTCGTTTGGACAGGAATCAGGTTTGTATTAAAGGGTGTATTTATTGGTCTGCCGTAGATCATAGTAGGGATGATGAGACTAATGTTATTGTTTCCTTTGATTTGGAAAGTGAGAAGTTTGGCCTAGTGCGTTGTCTTCCGGAATGCTTACAAACATATTTTTGGAAAGTGGCAGAGGTGAATGGGTCGCTTGGTGTGCTTGCGGATGATGATTATAATGATCAAGGTTATGATGATGAGGTAAGAGTTTGTGGTGTGTGGATGATGGATTTTGTTACAAAATCGTTTACTAAGATGTTCACTATTAAGCAACCCAGGGGTAAGTGGCCGTAGAATGGTGAAGTTATAATAGAAGTACGAGAGGATGGTATAAAAAATTCCAGACTTGAAGTTTATGAACCCTCGTCGGGTTGTATTAACGAAATTGGGATTAATGGAAAGGCGTATAAGCAAAGGGTGAGTTTGTACCTGGAAACACTACTTTTGCTTGACGAGACAAGTTATATTATTCCTTTATGATGATGTTGGAAGGTATTAACTATCAAAGTGGTTTCATGTTGTAACAATCCGTATTTTAGGTCAATGTACGACGCCATTTAATTCACTATTTATTTTTAGTCTTGTACGTGTTTGCTTTTAATTTTAATCGTTAAGTTAAATCGCGTAAGCTAAAAATTATCATTCAATGTAAACGGGCATCAAACAATTAAATGTTTACGTCAAGCAAGTGTTAGATAATTATTTTGAGAATTATTATTATCTTTGCACATTTTATTTTATTGGTTACGTAAAGTGTTTACGTTTCGCGATAAAATACATTTAGGCATTCGCGGAACCACCAAAACTTTTCTACGCTTCAACAAATACCCATTTTTATACCCAATGCTCAAAGTTTTATTAAAACATCACCCTTGATTAAACACATTGGCTGAATTTATCATAAAAGAAATCAACCAAGACTTACAAATTGCAAGTAATATCTTTATACATGTAAACTACAACTTGTAACTTTAACATAATGCAAGATATTTTGTATAAGACCAAAAATCATCTAGTACTCCCCCCCTCCTAAATTTCATGGGACAACTCCCATATTGGGGAACCAAGAGCACAGAAACACTTAGTCAAGACTTGTACAACTTGTAACTCATAATACCTAAGACTAGTGACTAGTGAACTTGACCAAGACTTCCTTGAAACCCTCTTTGTGTCTTGGACTTTCCTAAGACTAGCACAAGTGGTCTTTGACTAGTCTTGGAAGTATATAAGGCCTTAGCTAGAAAGATAAACATACACAACTTATTTCTTTGTGAAAACAACACAAATCCCTTTTGTTTTCCTTCCCAGCCTACGGGCTCAACGACCAACAAGCGTACATAATCCATACAAAATTATCTACAACATTTACAAGTATTCCTACAACATATCTAAGATATACTAAGAAGGTTTGAAGGCATGGTTAAGCATTTACAAGGGTTAAGCAAAGGAAATACAAGATTAGGGTTTTCTTGGATTTAGGGATTTTCAAAGTGTTGGAAAGCTAGTTTTGTTTTGCCTTAAACAAGGGTTTAGATCATATTGTTCATCATCCTACATCATATTAAGGTTATCTAAAAACCTTAATCTATTTACTTTCATGATTTTATGCATATATGATGTTTATATAGTTAGTCACCATCTAAGAAACTTATTTACTTGTAAAATGGATTTTTACCATTTGGTATATTTGGTATACTTTTACATATGTTATATGGATGTTAATATCATGTTATAATGGAATTATAAATATTGTACAAGTGTAGTTTATGTATAAAAAGTGTATATAAACAAGTTACCTAAAAAGTGTATTTATAAAAGTTCATGAACAAATAAGTATGTAGACATATGGATCTTGTGACTCTTGGACAATATTGGGACAAAACATGGACTAGGGACCCTAAGAATGTAATACATGTGATATAAGTTGTTATTATGGACTTGTAACAAAGTTGTTAAACTAAAAATTTATAAAAACTAGTTTTAAAACACATTTTAACAAAAACATCAAATGTTTATGTTTTAATTCGAAAAATAACCTATTCATTTTATATTTTTATAAAATACTACATGTCATGAGGATTCCAAAAAGGTAAGAAACTCGAAAAACCGAGTTATAACGAAGGAGATACGTAATTTGTAAGATTTAGTTATAAAAAGTGTTTTATTAAAGAAAATTTTATAAAGACTTAATACAATTCACTTCTATTATATATAAATGATTATTTTTCTCAGATAGTACATATTTTTAGGATTCCAAAACATTAAGAATCGTAATTTTTTGATTAATAACGAAGGAGTTATGGATTTTTCACATTTTCGACAATAAATACTTTTATAAAACTAATTTTATAAAATTTACTTCACATCAGATATATTTATTTTGAAAACATCATTAATTAGATAGAACTTTTAATTACAAAGACGTGCTCGAAAGAATCACTAAAATCGGAGATAAAACGAATAAGATACGACATTTACGAGTTTACGATGATTAATTTTATAAAAGTGTATGAACAGTAAAAAGTACTATTCACCAGTAGGTTGAAAATATGAAAATATAATATTTTGTTAACTCGTCTTAATACGAAAGCGTGGACATAAGAAACGTATGAAACAGACTTAAAACGATAAAGTAACGTCGTTTTAACTAAAAAGATATTTATAAACGTTTTTACTTTATAAATATGATTTCACAAATACAATTAGGGGTGAGCAACGGTCCAAAACCGGACCGGACCGGACCGAGACCGAAATGGTCTAAAAAGCCAGACCGTGGACTGGACCGAAATGGTACGGTCCGGTCCGGGTCGGTCCGGTCCGGTTCGGTCCTCGGTCCGGTCCGGTCCTATAAGGCTTAATCTCGGGTTTTTGGTCGGACCGGACCGTACAAACACTACGGGGTGAAATTACATGCTTGATTGACTATTGGACACAAGTGTTTTAAATTGTATACTATCCAGATTATTGCCTGATTATTAGTGCCTATGTTACCTTATTGCCATTTAAGTCCCTATTTATCATGAACCGTTAATTGCTATTGTAGTAAGCGCGAGTGTTATGGATAGATCTATCGGGACTGACAATCCCCACCTTTCTTTTGGGTCACAAGTTGATCATGGTGCATTTAACATTGTGAGGACAGTTAGGTTGTTGGCAAGCATCCTATATTACCTTGGGGCACAATTCTAGTTAAGGTTTCGGGGTCATAAGCTTAGTGCAATAATACATGTTTTGGACTACTGAATATGTTTCGTAGTCTGCTATTACTTAATTCTTGTGGTCCACTCTTCTATTGATAAACCTATGATTTCACTCAACCTTTGTGTTGACTTTTAGCATGTAAATTTCAGGTCCTAATGTATGAAGTTTGGAGGGGAGCTGCGGGGATGTCGTGAAGATGGATTATGTGTTTACTTAAATTCGATGCAACTTTTATCTTTGAAAAACTTATGTCATCTTTTGAAATTATGAAGCTTTTGTTTAAAAGAACGTATGTCAAATGTTTATGACTCTTTTAAAATATGTAGGACCTAATGTGAAAACTATGATATTTTTGTAATGGCATCGAATGAAACTTTATTTCAAACGTCCATTTAAGGTCGTTTCCTATATCTTGATTATTGTACTATGACGTAGCACCCCATTGTTACCATTCCGCTGCTACCTGATTTTGGGCTTGTTACAGATTGGTATCAAGAGCCAAGGTTATAGGGAACGGGGTTATTTTCAAAACCTAATCTATAACCAAAATTTTAAAGATTTTCTTTTATTTCATTTTCAAAATGCAGAATTCTTCATCGCATATCCGATATCCACGCGCGCATATTCCCCAACCCTTACTTACTTTGTTGTTTATCATTATTGTATCATATACTTTATATATAATACTTGGTTTAATTTAGAACCCTTACGTCTATCTTCTAGCATATTACTATTCATTCGTATCGGTTGATTATATACATATTGACCATTCTGATTAATTTATGATTATTTATATCATTCTTCTATCTCCTTTCTCCATCATCATCATGTGCCATGACTCTGCATACCTTTACAAATTCTTAACAAATTGTGTAATCGTGTTGCCAAAATCATGCCGCCTAGGAAAGTGAAGAAGAAATATGTTAAGAGATTAGTGGAAAAGCGTGTGGCTAAAGCTATTGAAGAATATGAAAAGACTAAAGCTGACTCAAATAATGTTGATGGATCTGGATCAGCAAATACTGGAGGAACTATTGCACCAGATGTGCAAGGATGTTCGTATAAGAAATTTATGAACTGCAAGCCTCACTCTTTCAATGGAACTGAAGGCGTAGTCGGACTGAAACATTGGTTTAAAAAGATGGAGCAAGTGTTTGAGATTTGTAAATGTACTGAGGATGACAAAGTGAAGTTTGACCGCCTGTGCACGTTCGAGGGTCGTGCTCTAACGTGGTGGAACGGAAATGTTCAAACTTTGGGACTTGCTAATGCTAATCAGATCCCCTGAAGCAACGTAAAAGCTATGATGACTACTAAATACTGCCCATCAACCGAAATCCAAAAGATAGAACAAGAACTTTGGACTCTGACTCTGAGAGGAGATGATATTGAGGCTTACAACAATCGCTTCTACGAACTGGTTTTGATGTGTCCTGAATTGGTGCCCACTGAAATAAGAGATGAAAATTCATTCGTGGCGTTGCCTGAAAGAAATCAAAGGAAATGTAACTTTTCAAAGGCCTGCGACCTGGCATGAGTGCAATCCATATGTGGGGGGGGGGGGGCCCCCGTGACTCGATCTTCGAGCAATCAGTTCAGTTGGTAGAGGCTGCAAGAACTGGTGAAGCGATAAAAGGAAATGGGGAGACCACAAGAAACACCTACAACAATAACCCAACAACACAACCAAACCGCAACCAAAACTAACAATTTTTCCCCCTATCACCAACAACAAAACAGGAGGCAGGAAACTGCCAGGGCCTATGCTGCAGCCCCAGCTAAGGGTAGGGGTTATGCTAGAAATCTACCAAGGTGCAACCGTTGCAACTCTCACCACAATGGACAATGTCCTCCAAAGTGTCAGAAGTGCCAAAGAATTGGTCATCAGGAGAAAGACTGCAGAGTTAGGGTTCCAAGTGCAGGTGTTACCCCCTTCAGGATGTGACTTGTTATGGATGCGGTGAAAAAGGACATTACAAGGACAAGTGTCCAAAAGGAAGGAACCAGCAGAATGAGGGAGCTCGTGGGAGAGCTTACGTGGTGGTTGAAAATCCACAGCAGAATCTGAATGTGGTCACGGGTACGTTTCTTCTTAATGATCACTACGCTTGTATCCTCTTTGATTCTGGTGCTGAGAAGAGTTTTGTATCTTCCGCGTTTACACCTTTTATTAATATTGCCCCGACCGCTTTAAATACTAGTTATGAAGTTGAATTAGCAGATGGAAAAGTCGTTAGCACCAATACCATTTTACGTAGTTGCACCTTATAGTCTTGTTTAATCACGTGTTCAAAATAGACTTGTTACCAACCCGGCTAGGTAGTTTTGATGTTATCATTGGCATGGATTGGTTGGCATACCACCGAGCTGTCATAGATTGTTATGAAAAGATTGTTCGCATTCCTCTTTCGAATGGCGAGATTCTTGAAGTCCAAGGCGAGAGGCCAGAAATGGATTCTAGATCACTTGCGTGTATCAAGGCTGATGAGAAGAAGCTTGATGACATTCGTATTGTCTGAGACTTCCTTGAGGTATTTCCAGATGATCTGTTAGGTTTACCTTCTGTGCGAGAGAAAGAGTTTCGCATCGATCTGATTCCAGGCGCATTGCTAGTTGTTAGATCCCCATACTGATTAGCCCCTTCAGAAATGTTAGAACTGTCAAACCAGCTCAAAGAACTTCAAGAAAAGGGTTTTATTCGACCAAGTCACTCACCATGGGGAGCACCCGTGCTTTTTGTCAAGAAGAAAGACGGTGCGATGAGAATGTGTATTGACTACAGGGAACTAAATAAGTTGACTATAAAGAACCGCTACCCTCTGCCCAGAATTGATGACTTGTTTGACCAATTACAAGGTGCGTGTTGTTTCTCCAAGATAGATCTTCACTCGGGATATCATCAGTTAAGAGTTTGAGAAGAAGATATACCGAAGACTGCGTTTAGAACACGTTATGGGCATTTTGAATTCACGGTCATGCCATTTGGGCTGACGAACGCACCAACAATATTTATGGACTTAATGAACTGCGTCTGCAAACCGTATTTGGACAAATTCATAATTTTGTTCTTTGACAACATCTTAATCTACTCAAAGTCAGAAGAAGAGCATGAAGTCCACTTGAAGACAATTTTAGACTTACTCCAGAAGGAGAAGTTATACGCCAAATTTTCAAAATGCGAATTTTGGTTACAAGAAGCCTGTTCCCCTAGGCACATTCGTGGTCAACCATTTGAACAGGTATCCACGTGGATCCTAGCAAGGTTGAGTCGGTCAAGAACTGGAAGACCCCTGAATCGCCAACTGAAATCAGTTCATTTTTAGGATTGGCGGGTTACTACCGAAGGTTTATTGAGAATTTCTCCAAGATCGCCAATCCCCTCACCCTGTTGACTCAAAATAATAAGACATATGTGTGGGGCGATAAGCAAGAGGAAGCTTTTCATATTCTAAAGGAGAAGCTATGCAATGCTCCAGTGTTAGCACTCCCTGATGGACCAAACGACTTTGTGGTCTATTGTGATGCATCGAAACAAGGTTTTGGGTGCGTGCTGATGCAGCGAGGCAAGGTGATAGCGTATGCGTCAAGACAGTTGAAGACGCATGAGAAGAATTATACCACCCACGACTTGGAATTAGGTGCGGTGGTGTTTGCCCTAAAATTCTAGAGACATTATCTTTATGGGACGAAAAGTGTTATCTACACTGACCACAAGAGTCTCCAGTACATCTTTGACCAGAAAGAGTTGAATATGCGCCAAAGGCGGTGGATCGAGCTACTCAGTGACTACGAATGTGAGATCAAATACCACCCGGGCAAGGCAAATGTGGTGGCAGATGCCTTGAGTAGAAAAGAAAGACTCAAGCCAAGGCGAGTACGTGCTATGAGTATTACTATCCATTTTGGACTTAAGACTGAACAAGTTTTGGAAGCACAGAGGCGAGCTTCATAAGGATCACAAAGCCCCGCTGAATGGATAAGAGGATTACGAATACACACTTGAACGACGAGATAATGGTGAATTTACGTCTTCGAATTCGTTATCTGCGATTCCATCAATTGGTAGTGTAAGGAAATTGATCATGGATAAAGCTCATACTTCTAGATATTCAATACATCCGGGTGCGGATAAGATGTACTATGATCTAAGGGACTTGTATTGGTGGCCTGATATGAAGAGAGACATTGCTGAGTACGTTAGCAGATGTCTTACGTGCTCTAAGATTATAGCCGAACATCAGAAACCCTCAGGATTTCTTCAGCAACCAGAAATTCCTAAGTAGAAATGGGAGAAGATAGAAATGGACTTAGTCATAAAGTTTCCTAAAAGCAGCAGTGGGTATGATGCGATTTGGGTCATTGTGGATAGACTAACCAAGTTGGCTCACTTCTTACCTATTCGTGAAGACTACAAAACGGAGAAGTTAGCAAGGATTTATATCAATGAGATTGTAGCGAGACATGGTGAACCGGTGTCAATCATTTCAGACCGTGATGGTCGATTTACGTCATACTTATGGCAAGCTCTTCAGGGGGCGTTGGTTACAAGACTAGACATGAGTACGGCTTACCACCCTCAGACCGATGGTTAGAGTGAGCATACTATTCAGACGCTGGAGGACATGCTTCGAGCTTGTGTTATGGATTTTAGTGGCAGTTGGGATACTCATATCCCGTTGGTTAAATTTTCTTATAATAACAGTTACCACACGAGCATTAAGTGCGCACCATTCGAGGCTCTATATGAGCGGAAATGTAGATCCCCCTTGATATGGACTGAAGTTGAAGAAAGTCAACTTATTAGACCAGAAATTGTGCAAGAAACAACATAAAAGATTATTCAGATTAAGGAAAGGTTGAAAACGGCAAGGAGTAGCCAGAAAAGCTATGCTAATAAGAGGCATAAGCCTCTTGAATTCAAAGTTGGAGACCGAGTGTTACTTAAGGTATCTCCATGGAAGGGAGTGGTACGATTTGGTAAGAAAGGAAAGCTGGCACCACAATATGTGGGACCGTTTGAAATCGTGGAGTGTGTTGGACCAGTAGCTTATCGGCTGAAGTTACCCCAGGAGCTAAGCTATATCCACGACACGTTTCATGTGTCAAACCTCAAGAAGTGTTTTGCTGAGCCAGATGTTCAAGTGCCTTTGGAAGAGATCGAGATTGATGAAAATCTGCGTTTTGTCAAAGAGCCCATTGAAATCATGGAACGGGATGTGAAAAAGCTAAAGCGAAGAAGAATTCCATTAGTCAAAGTTTGTTGGAACTCTCGGCAAGGAGCTGAGTATACCTGGGAACATGAAGACCAATTCCGGAAGAAATATCCGCATATTTTCTCTAAACCCGTACCTTCGTCAAGTGTCGCGACTTAAGCCTTGAGGACAAGGCTCTTCTAACGGGAGGAGACTGTAACAATCCGTATTTTAGGTCAATGTACAACGTCATTTAATTCACTATTTATTTTTAGTCTTGTACGCGTTGGCTTTTAATTTTAATCGTTAAGTTAAATCGCGTAAGCTAAAAATTATCATTCAATGTAAACGGGCATCAAACAATTAAATGTTTACATCAAGCAAGTGTTAGATAATTATTTTGAGAATAATTATTATCTTTGCACATTTTGTTTTATTGGTTACGTAAAGTGTTTACGTTTCGCGATCAAATACATTAAGGCATTCGCGGAACCACCAAAACTTTTATACGCTTCAACAAATACCCATTTTTATACCCAATGCTCAAAGTTTTATTAAAACATCACCCTTGTTATCACATTGGCTGAATTTATCATAAAATAAATCAACCAAGACTTACAAATTGCAAGTAATATCTTTATACATGTAAACTACAACTTGTAACTTTAACATAATGCAAGATATTTTGTATAAGACCAAAAATCATCTAGTACTCCCCCCCTAAATTTAGTGGGATAACTCCCATATTGGGGAACCAAGAGCACACAAACAGTTAGTCAAGACTTGTACAACTTGTAACTCATAATACCTAAGACTAGTGACTAGTGAACTTGACCAAGACTTCCTTGAAACCCTCTTTGTGTTTTGGACTTTCCTAAGACTAGCACAAGTGGTCTTTGACTAGTCTTGGAAGTATATAAGGCCTTAGCTAGAAAGATAAACACACATAACTCATTTCTTTGGTGAAAACAACACAAATCCTCTCTTTGTTTCCTTCCCTAGCCACGACTCAACACAAACAACATACACAATCCATACAAATGTTATCTACAACATTTACAACTATTCCTACAACATATCTAAGATATACCAAGAAGGTTTGAAGGCTTGGTTAAACATTTACAACGGTTAAGCAAAGGAAATACAAGATTAGGGTTTTCTTGGATTTAGGGTTTTTAAAGTGTTGGAAGCTAGGGTTTGTTTACTAAACAAGGGTTTAGATCATATTGTTCATCATCCTACATCATATTAAGGTTATCTAAAAACCTTAATCTCTTTACTTTCATGATTTTATGCATATATGATGTTTATATAGTTAGTCACCATCTAAGAAACTTATTTACTTGTAAAATGGATTTTTACACTTGGTTATGATTTGTTATACATTTACATATGTTATATGGATGTTAATATCATGCTATAATGGAAGTATAAGTATTGTACAAGTGTAATTTATGTATAAAAAGTGTATATAAACAAGTTACCTAAAAAGTGTATTTATAAAAGTTTATGAACAAATAAGTATGTAGACAAATGGATCTTTTGACTCTTGGACAATATTGGGATAAATCATGGACTAGGGACCCTAAGAATGTAATACATGTGATATAAGTTGTTATTATGGACTTGTAACAAAGTTGCTAAACTAAAAAGTTATAAAAACTAGTTTTAAAACACATTTTAACAAAAACCTCAAATGTTTCTGTTTTAATTCGAAAAATAACCTATTCATTTTATATTTTTATAAAATACTACATGTCATGAGGATTCAAAAAAGGAAAGAAACTCGAAAAACCGAGTTATAACGAAACACTTATGATATATATAAATGATTATTTTTCTCGGATAATACATATTTTTAGTTATAAAAAGTATTTTAATACAATTCACTTATGATATATATAAATGATTATTTTTCTCGGATAGTACATATTTTTAGGATTCCAAAACATTAAGAATCGTAATTTTTCAATTAATAACGAATGAGTTATGGATTTTTCACGTTTTCGACAATAAATACTTTTATAAAACTAATTTTATAAAAGTTACTGTTCACATCAGGTATTTTTATTTTTAAAACATCATAAATAGATAGAACTTTTAAGTACGAAGACGTGCTCGAAAGAATCACTAAAATCGGAGTTAAAACGAATAAGATACGACATTTACGAGTTTACGATAACTAAATTTATAAAAATAAATTTATAAAAGTCCATGAACAGTAAAAAGTACTGTTCACTAGAGGACTCAAAATATGAAAATGTAATATTTTGATAACACGTCTTAATACGAAAGCGTGGACATAAGAAACGTAAGAAACAGACTTAAAACGATAAAGTTACGCTATTTTTACTAAAGTGTTATTTATAAACGTTTTTAACTTATAAATATGATTTCACTAATGCGATTAGATGGTGATGTAGCTATATAAAATTATATATGGTAAATTAGTTTAATCAAAGGTTAGTACTCATACGACCTATATTTAATTAGGTTGCATTCGGTCATTATCGTGACGCATTTTCTGTTATACTTTGATCATTCATTCACTCAAGGTGAGTTCATAGCCCTTTTTTCCATCTACTTGTTCTACAACTCTACGGGGTGAAATTACATGCTTGTTTTACTTTGGACACAAGTGTTTTAAATTGTATGCTATCCAGATTATTGCCTGAATATTATTGCCTAAGTTACCACATTGCCATTTAAGTCCCTACCAAATCATGAACCGTTAATTGCTAATGTAGTGAGCGCAAGTGTTATGGATAGATCTATCGGGACTGACAATCCCCACCTGGAATTTCTGGTCACAAGTTGGCCATGGTGCATTTAACATTTTGAGGAACTTGTAGGCTGTTTTGGCAGACACCCTATATTTATTTTGGGGCACTGACAGTTAAGGTTTCGGGGTCATGAGCTTAGTGCAATAATACATGTTTTGGACTACTGAATTTGTTTCATAGTCTACCATTACTTAAATCTTGTGGTCCACTCTTTTATTGATAAACCTATGAATTCACTCAACCATTGTGTTGACTTTTAGCATGTTTAATTTCAGGTCCTAAGGTATGAAGTTTGGATGGGAGCTGCGGGGATATCGTGAAGATGGATTCTGTGTTTTCTTTAAATTCGATGCACTCTTTAACTTTTGAAAACATATGTCATCTTTTGAAATCGTGAAGCTTTTGTGTTACAAATGTATGTTGAAGGTTTATGACGCTTTTAAATATGTGGGACCTAATGTGAAAACTCTGATATTTTATAATGCATCGAATGTTACTTATTTAAAAACATCTCTTTGAGGTCATTTCCTATATCTTGTTTGTTGTACTATGACGTGGCACCCCATTGTTACCATTCCACTGCTACCAGATTTTGGGGGTGTTACAGATTGGTATCAGAGCCAATGTTATAGGGAACTGGGTCATTTTCAAAACCTAGTCTATAACCAAAATTTTTAAAGATTTTCTTTTCTTTCATTTTCAAAATACAAAATCCTTCATCACTTACCCAATATCCGGGCGTGTATTCCCCGATCCTTACTTACTTTTGGGGTCATGAGCTTAGTGCAATAATACATGTTTTGGACTACTGAATATGTTTCGTAGTCTACTATTACTTAAATCTTGTGGTCCACACTTCTATTGATAAACCTATGATTTCACTCAACCTTTTTTTTTTTTTTTTTTTTTTTTTTTTTTTTTTTTTTTTTTTTTTTTTTTTTTTTTTTTTTTTTTTTTTTTTTTTTTTTTTTTTTTTTTTTTTTTTTTTTTTGTGTGTTGACTTTTAGCATGTAAATTTCAGGTCCTAATGTATGAAGTTTGGAGGGGAGCTGCGGGATGTCGTGAAGATGGATTCTGTGTTTACTTAAATTCGATGCAACTTTTATCTTTTAAAAACTTATGTCATCTTTTGAAATTATGAATCTTTTGTTTAAAATAACGTATGTCAAATGTTTATGACTCTTTTAAAATATGTGAGACCTAATGTGAAAACTCTGATATTTTTGTAATAGCATCGAATGAAACTTTATTTCAAACGTCCATTTAAGGTCGTTTCCTATATCTTGATTATTGTACTATGACGTGGCACCCCATTGTTACCATTCCGCTGCTACCTGATTTTGTGATTGTTACACATGTAATGACTTTTAGTTAGATATTAGATTAAAGTACATTTTTGGTGTGTTTTTCACTTTTGGTCCACAATTCAAAAACGTTTTGATTTTAGTCCAAAAGTGATACTTTGTTTCACTTTCAGTCCAAAAGCATCTTTTTTTGGTCCTTGTGGTTTGATGGGTATTTCACTTTTGGTCCAAATTTTCAACATGTTTGGACTGAAAGTTACAAAAAGTATCACTTTTGGACTAAAACCAAAACGTTTTTGAATTTTAGACTAAAAGTGAAAAACGCACCAAACCACAAGGACAAAAAATGTACTTTACTACCTTGGGTATTAATCAATGATATCTCTTAATTAGATCTCTTGAAGAGATTGTGAGTATTTTGGTTTCTTGTAATGACTTTTAGTTAACATGAGAAAATTATAGTGAAAATTGGTTTCATTAAAGAATACATAAAGCTTGATTATTAGTTTAAACAAAGAAGATGTAGAGTAATACATGGTGGGAAGTACCTTTGCTATCAAGCATATGTTTTGGTGTTTTTATTCAGCACACGCACATGTAAAAAATAAAAAAAAGGACACGCAACAATTTATGTTTCGAACAAACCATGAACTGGGACTTGAAGCGTTCAACATGATCAACAAAATGTGCCGAAAGCAATTTTCATAAAAAATGGCTGTCTTATTAGCCAACAGAACTTAAAAAACATAAACATGGTAGAAGAAATTCAAAGAAAACAATAGATGATGCCCTCACCACATCTGCTTTCTTTCAATGAGATCATAGAGGGCCTAGAAACACCCCATTTTCCCTCTGCTCGTTCCACTTGTCAACCTGCAATACAGTAACAAAGGAGTACCTTAGTTGACAATAAGTTCTAACTACAGGAAAATCAACAGTAGGTCAAAACTACAAGTTCACATCCCATCTTGGCTTTATCAAGTCATTGGGATTGCCATGAGTTTAATAAGTGTTTGGATGTGCGATTTGGAAGTTTTTGTTGGAATATGGTAGTTGAATGCGCATGTTATACGACTAGAAATACGTGGGCCTATTGGGGGCACACACGTTAATACACGAAGAGTACGTTTATTAAATATTTAATATATATATATATATACTTGTTATATTTATTAAATGTTTAATATGTTTTCCAACGAACACAAAGAGAATGGCATAAATCTCAGAAAACAAAAAAACTTGTTGTCCCCTCCTCCTAAAAGTGGCAGATTTTGGAGGAATCTAGAAGGGGTTTGTGTGCATAATTTTTGTGATAAAGATAAGTGTTTATGATAAGTGAAAAGAGTTGTGATAAGCAACAAACTTGAAGATTATCTTTAAGGTTTTAGAGTTGATCTACAACTAGGGTTGATGTGCTATATAAATACTTCATCCCTCTCCCTCATGGTATCACGATCGTCGCCACAAGAAAAGAAAAACGACACATGTTTCAATCTATTCAATAATACATACCAAGCTGTCAAACTCGCGAGTTTACCACGTAAGATCGACGATCTTACGTGTCACCACCTGATAAAATCGGTAGATCGTGTAGTGAATCGCATCAGAGGTAGGATCGCAAGTAGGATCGTAAACTCGCGCGTAAGATCATAGGATCGCGTGTCGATACGAGTTTACCAAATTACCAAGTTACTAACTTATTGACTTACATACTTACTAGCCCATTACTTTTTTTAGGCCCAAAAAAGAACAATACGAGTCCGCTGATCTCAGTAACAAGTATTTGACCGTTCCATTCTTATTTTTATCAATAGAACCCAATTATCTACTTTCCTATCCTCAAATTGAAATAACAGAAACAAATTAGGGTTCTTCTTCATCATGTCTAGTTACCTTAAGCAAAAAATTTCTTACAAGTAATTGTTTTTTTTTCTTTTACCTTTTCATAGTTTTAACTTTTAACTATTAACCTTTAAATTTTAATTCAAATAGCTTAATTGTAGTGATACTAGTGGAGTACTTTGTTTTGAGACGCTTATTACGCATGTTATGTAATTTATTCCGCTAAATTGTGAATATGACGATTGAAACTTGACTTTTTTGTGTTTTACTTTTACTTTGGTATTTAAATTTAAACTTTGACATTTTCAAGAGGATATTATATAAATTTATATTTGATGATGAGTAGAAATAAAAATAGTTTGACTCGTTTATCCGTTGCTTACAGAACATGATAAATTGGTAGGATCTTACGATCTCGATCTGATTTTACGATCTCGATCTTGCAAGGACAAAAACGATCCCAGGCGGGATCGCGATCTTGACAGCTCACACAATATTCTGTTTTCTCCATGTTGACAAAATCAGAATATATAACCTTGACATGCATGCTTATACTTATCATACATATGCATGATAATGCATGTATGCTTGCAATATTTATGATCCCTTTTCCTTCTTTTGTACCGTTTCAAACGCACCCTATTTCGGGTTTGAATCGGTTTTGGTTATTAAACAATAACACGTGGTGTTTGGTTGTTTATCGTGAAGTAACGATTAGCATTGTTGCGTGCTTGTTTGACGTGTTATGTGAGCAACCGTAGAGGTGGTAATTTAATCACTCAAGATTTCAAGATCAAGATTCTCGTTTAATTAACTTTAGTCATTAAACAAAGGTTAGTGTTTCTTACTTTATTTGTGTGTTAATCTTTAATATCAAACTAGATCTAATCCGCTCCGTACTCGTAGTAACTGGTTTACTAGTTATAAAATCCCAACAGTGGCATCACGAGCCAACTCATTTGATGTTATGGGTTACACACTTAATAAAAAACGCTAGATCCATTTAGGAAATTTTATTTATTTTTTTGACCGAAAATTATGGCAATAATATGCAATTCTTGCCATAAAGAATAAATAAAAACCTAGAATCTTGATATTATTACTAGTTAATATAGATTAAAAGGAATAGATCTAAAATTAAAAGTTAATTAAGTTTTCTATTTTCTATTCTTTATCCGGCCTTAAGACTCACGCAATCATACTATATGATGCATGTGACGATCTAGGTACTAAGCTGAAAATCTAGTGAGAGTCTTTTGGTTCTCCGTATGGGGAAGACTCACTTAGAGAACTCGGAGTGTTATATGATTTACTGCTTTCGATATAGAGTATGTCTTCACCTCATCCTCTCTTTATGTTTGTTTATGTGTTTATACTCCATGTGACTAATAACTATATGCAAAAAAAAATTGAAATCATAAACGGACTAATACTTAAAAAGAAACTTGTTTTATTTAAACTAACAATTCTTGCGAGTTTATGTGTCAAATGGGTGTGGTTATCTATATGTTGCGCTTAGAAACGTGACTTCTCACGACGAACTTACTCGGATCTTGGTTTAAATTCGTCTGTTAAATTACACACATAATTATAATACCTTGTGACCAGCTATGTGTTATGTGTAAATTTTTTTTTTGACAAAGTAATACGGACATTAAACTATAAAACTTGTTTTCTTTGAAATTTAATAGTTTTTATGCTTTTATCATATGATGAATCGCTACTGTACCATGGCTTAATTGACCATGGCTTTAGCGGACTTCTAGGGTTAAGTTGATCTTTAATCTTTTCCCGCGCCACTACATGCTTCGACATATGAGGCAATTATTGGAAGAACTTGTGTCTTCGGACACATGCATGAGTACAATACAGGGTTTGATCAATTTGTAATGTTTTCCGCGATATTAGCACATATAAAAACTATGTTAACAAAGGAGTTTTCTTAACAATCTAATTACATCGTTAGTCAATTGAAAAAATTGACTCACCCATTACGAACAAAATATAAGAGAGGTTTAAGGCAGGGTGTTTTGTTTCCCTAAAGAAGTCGGGGTTTTAATAAGCTTCGCGCTGACCCGATTCTCCGTTTCTTTTTTGCGTTCAAATGGAGCTACCGAGAACTTTTGATAGGATGATGTCAAGATTAAAAGTTAACAAAATGTTTTCATAACTTGTGCTACAAAGATGTTTTGCATGCTTCTTTGTACACGATTTTGTCACATGTTTTCATAAACTTATGTGTATACCCCTATATGAAATTTTAAGTCTATGCCAACCAAACTAAGATCATGTGCATTTGGGTTGACTTCTCTGGTCAGGGTCTTTCCAACCCATGGCAAATTTTTTCTCTCTGGTTAGACCTAAGGTTAATTTTTGCAAGTTCTTTTTTGGTGGACTTAAATCGAATTACCTAGTCAGACCTCAGACCACATAAGATGAGACAAAAA
>BQNB010068445.1:0-25133 GCA_026074375.1 Tanacetum coccineum | reverse complement strand
TATATAACGTATGCACATGATTTGAAAATTCTGTTACATGATTTGGCAAGTCATAGACCAAACATAATAAGTAGACATTGATAAAAACATTACAATTACAATGACTGAATCACTAATAATTATAACTTTTATTTTAAAGCATTGATATGACAAATCTCTGACATTGAGTAGATCACTCTTAACTTTACGCGATCTACATGAGTTGTCAATTCACTAACAAAATATACTATTTGAGTTGACTGTATCACTTTTATGTATTGTGTCAAATTTATCACTCTTACAATCACAACCACAAAAAGATACTATAAAAGCAGATACTATGACAACCATAAACATATCACACACTCTTATCACACACTCTTACCATCACAACCACAAAAAGATACTATGCATGTCCAAAATTAAAGGTGAGCAATCATATGTTTTTTATTTGCAGAATATATTAATATTCTGGTTAGTTGTTAAAAGAATTGATTTCTTTACTATTTAACAGCATCCGAAACATTTTAGATGTTGATTTTTTTAGAAAGAGATCCGACTTCGTCAATTGATAAGTTCTCCTGAAGCTACATCTGCAGGACCTTCAACACCCCCAAGCTATTATTCAGGACCTTCAACACCTCCAAGCTATTCTTCAGGACCTTTAACCCCTCGAAACTATTCTCAAGGATCGTCAAGAAATGCAGAGTGCTCAAACTGCAAGCACTTGCGTGGAAAGATAAGTGTACTCAAGGCAACAATGGAAATGCATATGCATCCGGAATAACACACAGTTAATTTGACTGCACTATTTCACGAAGTTCTTAATGAAATAAAAAAACTTGACTTGGAGTAGTTTGTCATTTGCAATGTGCAATGTAATTCGTATGGTTTGGAGTAGTTTGTCATTTGCAATGTAATTCGTATGTTTTTTATTGTATGTGAAGACTTTGTTAAAACTTTTATGATATGAATGTGTTTAGGTATAACAATATCACCTCGACATGCCAATGGTAGAAACATGAACGCACCTTAAAAACGTATCTATACATAATAATGTTAAGGTTTAACACATGCACTTCCAAAATCTGAATTTGAAAATTACATTATGGAATTTAATAACAATACTTAATTTGAAAATTACAATAATAATAAAAACATTACATAATAATGTTAAACTAATGAAACTGTATCCTTTCGGAAAACCTCAACCACATTTCTTTTTGTAATGTTAAGGTAATGCTCTGATGGTTTAGGAGTAAAAACTGAGACATTAGCAAGTATCATAGCAGCTCCTACAATAATATCTTTTCCATAACTACCCACATCAAGGACTTTGTAGTGTATTGTTCCAGGTACTGTACCTGATAGATCTTTTAGGGCCACATTTAAATTTCCAAGAGCATTCGGATAACAAGACTTGACTATTGCAACAACTTGTTTAAGTTTTCCCTTTTAAAGAAAGTTGTCGATGTCTCCCAAACATCCAGTTACAGTGCCACAAAATGCAATAACATAGTTAGTGGCGCTAACCCATGCCCCACTGTTAAAATCAGCATCCTCACCCACATCCTCAACAACTTTCTGCATATATTATTGTGTCGACATTAAAGCCCCATCCGAATCAAGAATAAATACATTTTCTTTAATCAGCTTGGCTCGCTGAACAAGACCCGTAAGACCGGGTATTATCGTAACTGAATTTTGGGTCAAGGGAGATGGTTCAACATGTGTGCTACTAGAGGAACTCACAATGTGTGTTAACTGAAGATCGGAATCATCTATATCTAGACTTAATTCGTATGGTTCATTTTTGTTATTGAAATTGGAATCCATTTGAGATTGTTGGAATAAGAAGGTGTGTGACAAATTGAGGAAATAGTGAGAGCTATTTATAAGGAGAAATCTTGAAAGAGTCGGATCACGTGATTTTAACATGCTGTCTATAACTTCAAATTACACGTAATAACATTAAAATAAAATACATAATTTAAAAATACATTACAAACAAAACACTTAGACAATGCATGTTAATTTAAAAATTAAATAGATAAAACAACCTATGCTAGTTATTAAACAGTAAGAAGAATTATTGATTCCTTGTAGGGGCCAATGAAGATTGATCCATGGTTAGATTCGACAACAGGTTTGATATATTGAAAGTTGGATTGAACACTTGTAGGACTGGTGCAGTTGTTTTTCCCCTTTTTCTTGGACAAATAAAGCTTCTAAACTATTGGTTGCTTATCTTTAGTAAATCCAATTAATTTGAGATCATGCTCAATTGGGTATCAAAGGGTGAATAGTTTTTTGTACCATGAAACTTCACCATCATCAACTGTTGTCCCATGCATATATATTACTAAGTCAACAAACTTAAAACTACTAGATATTATAATACAGTCACATGCTGGGATTATAGTATGATGGTAAAATATGGCCGACTAGCATCTATAGGGCATGTCTTTTCCGGAAATTGAGTGAGTAATCAAATCAAATGAAACTAAAATGTAAAGTTTGTATGAAAATACCATCATCACCATAAAACTTCTCTAAACCAACCCAATATATTTTTCCACCAACAACGGCTTGACCTGACCGTTTAATTCTTATAGATTCACGTGGCAAACAGTAACTCTTTAGTTTATACCAAGTTCTAGAACTTAATGTAAACACTGAACTACATGGGGACCTGACCATGAATTAGCGGATAATTTATCTTCAAAACTATTGGGTCTAGCATGACAGGATGGACACCAAAACCAAATAACATTTTTGGTGAGTCATGGTCTCTAACAAGTAATTCATCACTATAATACGGACCGATCTTTTAAGTGATGGGTTCCAAATTAAAAGCATTGAGTTTTCCCCATATGAAAAACACCATACACCTTCACATGTAGCAAATGGTGTAGATGAAAATTTTTTAAATTGGAAAACGGACAGGTGAGAGTGCTAAATTATCATCTACCGAGCATATAAAACCTTCATAATTTTGCTTAAAGGTTAAATATAAACAACAATTATTGCTTTCACGAAAACCGTATCCACGAACAAAGTCGGAACAGTCTATGGAATACTTCCACGACTTTGAAACTGAACGAAATTGGAGTAAAAATTTCACTGGAAGTCTATTAATGATAGCCAATTGAATATCAAATGGTATATTGTTAGACATTGTTTAGAAAATTTACTGGTTATGGCTCTAAGATTAATTTTAGTGGGTTTAAATACAGCATTACATATAATATTTAAAAGCATTGATAGGACAACTCTCTGACATTGAGTAGATCACACTTAACTTTGAGCGATCTATATTTTTTAACTTTTATTTAAAAGCGTTGATATGACAACTCTCTGACATTAAGTATATCACGCATAACTATGCGCGATCTACATTTTTTAACTTTTATTTAAAAGCGTTGATATGACAACTCTCTGACATTGAGTATATCACGCTTAACTTTGCGCGATCTACACTTTTTAACTTTTATTTAAAAGCGTTGGTAGGACAACTCTCCGACATTAAGTATATCACGCATAATTTTGCGCGATCTATATTTTTTAACTTTTATTTTAAAGCGTTGATAGAACAACTCTCTAACATTGAGTATATCACGCTTAACTTTGCGCGATCTACATTTTGTAAAGTTGATATATTATTCTTGAAACAAATATGTATTCATAACATTCTAAACTTAACCTTAAGAAAAATGTCTACAAATATAAAAAACTTCAAGTGCTTAATTCATTTTAATGAAACCCAACGAGGTTCCACACTGTCAGAAGATTTGACATACTCAATGTTACATGAAATGGTGATGCATAAATTCAAGATGGAAGCAAATGCTGTGATAAACTTATCGTTTAAGCTCTCGTCATTTGACTTTGCTGTTGATATCATAGACGACACTGAGGTATAATTTTTTGTTGGGTGTGCTTGTAACACCAATGATGAATTTGCACATTTGTTTGTTTCTGAACAGAAAAACAATC
This sequence comes from Tanacetum coccineum, assembly GCA_026074375.1. NCBI lineage: Eukaryota > Viridiplantae > Streptophyta > Magnoliopsida > Asterales > Asteraceae > Tanacetum > Tanacetum coccineum. The sequence continues at coordinate 21,158 of BQNB010068445.1, read as the reverse complement.
AAAAAAATATGTTCTTTAATTTTTTTGAATCACCAACTTTAGAAAACGAAGGCCCATCTAATCAAGAAATACCATCGTCTCATTTGAATAATAGTTATAACAAAAACGTCTTTTTAAAAAAATGGTATATCTTTTGATTTACGCCAAAATGATTTTCATATCAACGACTCCTTACACATGCAAAATGAGCCCCATTTTTCAAATCCTGAGTCCTCATTTGCCTTCAGATCAAACGAATATAACACAGATGATGTGGTTAATGAAAACCCCCAAAACAAAATCCATAAATGGCAAAAGTTCATGTCATTTGAGCCTGACATTCCGGAGACACCAGTTTACAAGGCAAAACCTAATATTTCAAAGCAGTATAGTCAACAATCAGAAGTTGAAAAGGGTAAGATTTTTGAAAACAAAGAATCTTTGATCTTGGCTGTTAGGTTGAAAGCTTTAAGCGAAGGTTTCCAATTTGTAACTGACAGATCAGACCCGGAAAGATGTTACTTAAAATGCTATCATTTTACTGAATGTGATTGGTATCTTCGGGCAACCCTGTGGGATAATACAAAGAAATATTACATTACATATCTTAATGATGTTCACACTTGTTCCAAGACTCAAACATATCCTAACCATCGAAATGCAAACAAAAAAGTCATTGGTCACCTTCTTACTCCAAAATTACAAGATAGGTCACGGAATTTAAGAGGGAAAGATATACAACAAGATATTCTATTAGAATATAAAATACATATTTCTTACCAACAAGCAATGAAAGGGAAGCACTACGGTATACAACAGGTGAGGGGTTATTATTGTTATAACCTAGAAAAAAAATCAAGGGACAGTAACACGTATCAAAACAGACGATAACGGAGTTTTCGAGATGTGCCATTGGTGCTTCGGTAAGTGTTGCTCACAAAATCTAAATAATATAATTCTATTACATCATAAAAGTATGTTTATAATCTTTTATTACAGATTCGTACGTTCCTTAATTATCTACGCTCGGTGCTTATGATCGATGCTGCGCATTTAAAGGGTCTATCAGATTGTGCCAATTGCATTTGGTATATGCAAAGGAGAAACAGGTCTATGTTGGTCATGGTGGATGTCCGTATACAAAGAATGCATTGGTGATAATCCTAATTTGCTATTCATATCTGATAGGCATGCTGCTATAGCTTTGGCAGTAGAAAAAGAATTCCCTTTAGCCTTTCATGCTGTATGTTGTCGTCATCTTATGATGAACCTAGAATTGAAAAACAAAAAAAGAAAAGGTTTATTCTGGAAAATATGCAAGGCATATACATGAGAAGACTATGCAACGAACATGAACACACTACAAATTGTTCAGCCTCATGCACATGAAAAGCTTTGTAGAGCGGGTCCTCAAAGATGGTCACGAGCGCATTGCCCTCTAGTTCGTTACAATTATATGACATCAAATAGTGTGGAGTCTGTCAATGCTTGTAGTGTAATATATTGAAAAGAGCCCGTGTTAAAGTTAGGGGAGACGTACCGTGCGATGGTGCAAGAATGGTACTATAAACGTCGACAACTGGCAGGTATTATTCTTTGAAAACATAATATACAACTATTTTTTCGTTGAAAACAACTTCTATATTCGTTCTTGTTTATCTACTATTGAAGCAAATATGACGTATGAAATAACTGATTGGCACAAACAAAGTGGCAAAAAAAGGGATGAAAAGTGCGACATAGGTTGTTAAAGGTGTTAACGCATATCAATACGAAGTTTCTGACAATCAGTACATTCGGGAAGTCAACTTACAAACAGGCATTTGTGGATGTCGTAAATGGCAACTTTTAGGGCTTCCGTGTGGTCACGGATTATGTCCATTATGCAGCAGATTGGTTTAAAAACCCAAAATATCAAGGCACTTATTCTGAGTCAATTCATTCCCTTGGAAATATGCAACAATGAGAATTTCCAGAGAATATTCAAAAAGCTATTCCTCCTCGCATGGACAACCCACAACCTGGACGTCCTAAAAATACAAACCGTATAAAATCTCAAGGAGAGGAGCCAAGAATTATACGTTGTACCAGATGCATACAAACAGGACACAGACGTGATCAATGCGGTCAACCCTTTGTCGTTCAACCGCCTGTCAACATACGTACACACAATGATCAACAATTTACACAAAACAACCAACCGTTTTTCAACAACCCAACTCAACAGTTTGACAACACTTTCAATAATATTAACCATTACACATCACAACAATACGCTAACACCACATACCCATCACAACCTTACTGTCAAACACCATACCCATCGTCTAAATAAGGTTGGCCATGTATTCCACTAGAGATCCGGTGATTCTCATGTTGTAATGCTTTTTAATGACTACCTTTAACTTTTATGCTTTCAATTCCAACTTTTATCAACTTTTATAATTGCAAAAATATAGGTTTAAATTTTTTTAAGAAAATGAACAACTAACACATTTTGCACCATTAAGACGAAAATTAAAGTTACAAGACTTGGAAGAGTAAAATTGCATAAAAATAAGCTAAAATTTAACTAAGAAAAATCCCTTTTTTTTCTTGGGTTACAATGGCCCTATTTATACTAAAAACTTCCTCCTTGGGTCTCCCTTCCCCTTGTCTTCTTCTGTGTTTCTTTGTAGAGACAAAAACCCAAGTGTGCTTCCCAGCCTTTAATTTCTTTTGTGCTTCTTTTGAGTCAATCACAGCCATCGAAAAGCTTGGAAAGTGGTGAAGGATTGCCAACATGGCAATTATAAAGCTGGGGGAGATAGTGGAGGAGGGGGAAATGTTTTATCCTCTGAATTTTTCATGGTTGCAGGGTAAAAGGGGAAAAGAGAACCCGTGATTGGTTCTTGGGTTTTGTTGGGCGGGAAAAATGGTTTTGGGTAAGTTGGCAGCTTTGGCCCCTCAAGTTATATTCCACTCAATTTCCAATTTCAGCCCTTGTCTTTTCATTCTTGTAATACAATTGTAGGTTTGCAAATTTTTATCCCTCGAGTTGTTTTTTTCTTCACTTGGTTGACTTTTGACTTTGTCAGGGTTGACTTTCTGACTTTGACTTACTTTGGCTTCGATTTGACTTTGTCTTTGATTTGACTTTGTCTTTTCCATTCCGTGCTCGGTTTTGTCCATTTTTGCTTGCTTTATCGTCCTTTCTTGAATATCCGTTTCTTGCACAATACAATTGCAAAACAAACATATATTAGGCAGTTTTTGTCTGTTTTTGGTCATTTAGGCTCGTTTTATTAGGAGAATGGTATGTGTAATTTAGCACATACCAATAACCTAGAAAAAAAATCAAGGGACAGTAACACGTATCAAAACAGACGATAACGGAGTTTTTGAGATGTTATTCATTGCCATTGGTGCTTCGGTAAGTGTTGCTCACAAAATCTAAATAATATAATTCTATTACATCATAAAAGTATGTTTATAATCTTTTATTACAGATTCGTACGTTCCTCAATTATCTACGCCCGGTGCTTATGATCGATGCTGCGCATTTAAAGGGTCTATACAAGGGAACAAATCTGGTAGCTGTGGCCATGGATGGAAACAATCAGATTGTGCCAATTGCATTTGGTATATGCAAAGGGGAAACAGGTCCATGTTGGTCATGGTGGATGTCCGTACTCAAAGAATGCATTGGTGATAATCCTAATTTGTTATTCATATCTGATAGGCATGCTGCTATAGCTTTGGCAGTAGAAAAAGAATTCCCTTTAGCCTTTCATGTTGTATGTTGTCGTCATCTTATGATGAACCTAGGATTGAAAAACAAAAAAAGAAAAGGTTTATTCTGGAAAATATGCAAGGCATATACACGAGAAGACTATGCAACGAACATGAACACACTACAAATTGTTCAGCCTGATGCACATGAAAAGCTTTGTAGAGCTGGTCCTCAAAGATGGTCACGAGCGCATTGCCCTCTAGTGCGTTACAATTATATGACATCAAATAGTGTGGAGTCTGTTAATGCTTGTAGTGTAATATATAGAAAAGAGCATGTGTTAAAGTTAGCGGAGACGTACCGTGCGATGGTGCAAGAATGGTACTATAAACGTCGACAACTGACATGTATTATTCTTTGAAAACATAATATACAACTATTTTTTCGTTGATAACAACTTCTATATTCATTCTTGTTTATCTACTATTGTAGCAAATATGACGTACGAAATAATAGATTGGGCAGCAAACAAAGTGGCAAAAAAAAGATGAAAAGTGCGACATGGGTTGTTAAAGGTGTTAACGCATATCAATACGAAGTTTCTGACAGTCAGTACATTCGTGAAGTCAACTTACAAACAGGCATTTGTGGATGTCGTAAATGGCAACTTTCAAGGCTTTCGTGTGATCACGTAATAGCTATATTTTTGGGTTTGACGGATTATGTCCATTATGTGGCAGATTGGTTTAAAAAACCAAAATATCAAGCCACTTATTCTGAGTCAATTCATTCCCTTGGAAATATGCAACAATGGGAATTTCCAGAGAATATTCAAAAAGCTATTCCTCCTCGCATGGACAACCCACAACCTGGACGTCCTAAAAATACAAACCGTATACAATCTCAAGGAGAGGAGCCAAGAATTATACGTTGTACCAGATGCACACAAACGGGACACAGACGTGATCAAGTCAAGCACCGTAATGTATGACTTTTCATGTTTTGTTGTGACTTGTAATCCTAGAGTCTTGTATGATGACGTGGTACCCCCTTGACCCATGACCCGAATATATTCCGCATTTTGGGGGTCTCACAATTAACGTCGACACATCACAACAATACGCTGACACCACATACCCATCACAACCTTACTGTCAAACACCATACCCATCGCAACCTTACGACCAACATTTCGCAAACACCTCTCAACCATACACAAAATCATCTCAAATGTATGAACAATACAACTCTCAACAGTATGATGCGCAACATCTAGATGATATAAACACGAATGGTTCAAATAGTTGGTTTAACTCGTTTGGATTCTAGAAAATTGTATGTTATTATGCTTTCTGTTGGTTTGTTGTAAAAATTTAATGTCTCATTTTAATGATGTAATATATTTGTATTTCAATTAAACTATTTATGTACCTACAATAAACACTTCATTACTAATTAAACATTGTATCTATAAATATTGTAAACAACACAATTAAAGGGGTAATGACAATAATATCTACTGCAATTTATAAAAATTGAACAATAACTACAAACATGTTTATGGCAAACCAATGACTAGACATGTCACATACACCAGTATACAAATTATTATTGTAGACAATTTATGCCATGAATTTGACAGATCAATGAAAAGTTGGACAGGTAAATCACATAATAGAAACATTGACTTGACAAGTCCCTGACACTAAGTGGATCACGTAGCATTGTACGCGATTTATCATATATATATGACAAAACAATGTTATATTGGAAAACACAATCACTACAAATACATACTTGACTTGACAAGTCACTGACACTAGATGCATCACTTAGCATTAAACGCCATTTATTGTCATCATTTAAAAACAGTGAACACTATATAAACCACATACATTGTGGTTCAACTTCAACAACAACATTAAACTAATTCATTAATTCAATTTATTTTCAAACAATGACATTTAAGGTCCTACTACACCATTATGGAAGGTTCACTAGTCCACCTCATAGAGAATTTGTTGATGAGCTGATTGCTACCATAGATCCGGTAGATATCGACACCTTCTCAGCAAATCAAGTTAAATTAATTTTAACCAACTATGTGGGTTACGATAAAAACTCCCCAACGTTTCTTTATATAAAGAAACGTAATTGTAGTCTTGATTCAGGTCTTGTACCATTCGAAGATGCTATACAAGAGCGGGACACGATACTCATGTATACTCATCATAACCGCCTACATGTGTACGTGTCTCGGGTGGAGCTATCCCCACTCGTCGTTGCAGAGCTGTTCCGTGATGAGACAAACAAAAGGGAGAATCAAGGAAAACCATCTTGTGCAAAAAAGTTATTTGACTAGTTACTAAGAAACAATTTTTAATAATTGTTTGTAGCATGTAATGTCCTTGTTCTAGTGTGTAACAATAAAAAATTGATATATTGAAAAAACAATATGATGGGTTCAACTTTACCATTCGCAATTATTATATATATACCAGTATACAACTCCATATTTTCAACAAATTCATTTCAATTAACATTTCTTACATTCCAAAGATGTCGACTTCATCAAATACTACTTTCGAGTTCGATGTAAACCACAACGGAGAATTTAAACTTAACCCCCTAACCTACCAACATGGTTCATTACTGAATATTTACGTTCCACAAATGGGTTTTGAAGATATGGTTAGCTATCTAAAATGGAAAATACCAAGACAATTCACTACTCTTTACTACATGTTGCCACCAAACTACGCATTATCAGGTATGAAACAAATTAAGAATGATTATCATACTAATGTTATGTATGACATTGCAAAAGTTGCTGGGAAGCTACAGATTTTTGTTGCTCATACTCCCATAGATTTAAGCACGGTGTTGATTCCAAACGATGGTTCTTTTGAAAAATCATTATGCAGGTGTCATTTCTAAGGAAACTGAAATAAAACTAGAAGAATCACTCAGCTATCTATCACATCAAATGCAAAAAAAAAGTCTGATTACTTTGAATTACTTAGTGAACTAGGTTTTATAATAAAACAAAACCTCATACACGATACACGCAAACCGTTTCAAATTTGTGGTTCATAATAGTGTCATTTGGTTGCTCCGATGAAACGAATAACACAATGTACGTCAACGGTGGAACATTCAACATCAACATTCCAAGAATGAAACTAGCAGATCTGAAACAATATTTGTTAAATATTGTAGGTACAAACATTCATTCTCTTTATTATAAAATACCACACAATGGATTTACAGTAACCGTTAAGCTTAGAAACAACTATGATATGCATGTCATGTTTGATATATGTTCAGCGTAGTACAAATTGGAAATCTACATTGACCATATTGGTGTCAATTTTGTTATACACAAATACATTTTCCCAAATGCTAGCTTGGCAGAAATGATGAACCATGTCATAACTGACTATTCAAGTGAAAATGAAGGCATTATAAGGTAGGAAACACAAAATGATTACACTTCCGACCAAATGGTTGAATGGGCGGAACAAGAACACTTTGAATACGAGGAAACCAAGGTATCATGTCCGAAGATAGATCTAAGCTCTATGTTGATTCACAACAATAGATCAAAGGAAGAATCATTCGGATGTATCATTTCAGAAGAACAAAAAAAAAAGAATCACTAAGCTATCTACATCAAATGCAGAAACGAAAAAATAAAAACAAGTTCAACAACAACAATTGAAGCAATCCATTTGTACTAATATTATCATGTAACTCCAATATGTATTAACAAATTTCTTTGTCAATGTAGCACTTTTGTTCCTCTCTTTCTTAATTAAAAACAAGTAAGACAGTTTGTAAAAACTTATCAAATGAAAATGTCAATTATCCAACTTATAAATGTTACGGAATATATGTCAGTGGTTTTTGACTTATTTGCAAGTCACCCTACACACATAATTCACATCTATTCCCCTATATCAAACTATGGCTTATCATCTACAAATAGAACTATGTCTCTCTATACATACACATCTTCTCTCCACTAACATACTACATGGCTTATGGGAAAAAGTGAGGCACGTCAAGCAATTGTTTAAAACAACAAAGGGAGATTCAAGCTGGAGGAAACACTAGCACATCATTGTTGTGCAACTTAACACGTTTATACAAGGAAATGCATATCCGTATCGTGTACAACTTAACAGGTTGAAAACTATGCCTACAACAAGCCGTATACTACGGATTACATGCTTTAACTAATGACTCCTTAAAGCGATATCCGGACCACAAATCATCATTCTAAGAACAAGAACAACAATTGTTGAGGAGCATTATCTGCAAAGCAAAACTTCGGTTACTATACATGGCAATATAGATTATAAATTTTGTTGCGACATACACAAGTGCCCAACCATGTGTGTTTCCTGTTGTTTTGCTGTTGTTTTTGTTTCCAGTGGTGTTAAGTAATGGTTTGTCCAATCAAATAGATGTTGGGGTTTAATGCTATGTTATAAAGTATTTTCAAATAAATATATGATATCAATTACTTTTTTATTCATAATGAGCAATCAAAAAAAAAGTACTCAGATCAACATTGTTTTTTCCTATCACTGCAGCATTCACGTGATTTACAACTATGATTTGACACGGACAAAATTTTTTAAACGAAAACATATAAGACAACTCAATGACAATGTTGTCTATCACTTCAAATTACACGCGATTTACTAAAGTGTCACACCTCGTAAATTCCCGGTTAGTATTCCGAACCATTCCAGTCATCTACTTTAAAATTTATACGTTACGTTTAAATTTGACAGTTTACCGAGGAGCTAAACTGCTTAAAAACTGAGAAACGTCTCGGACCGTTCCGGCATCGTTAAAAATTTATTTTAGGCATTAATGTGTTATCTTAGATTTCCTGAGTGTTTTCGTGATTTTTTGATCACTTCCGAATTAATTTTAGGGTTTAATTGGCTTTAAATTTCGTTTTTTTTCGAAGTTTTTGACCAAACGAACCCCGGAAACTCGAAAAATTATTCGTGTAAACTTAAGTTATCGTAATTTCTCGTGTCATACTACTTAAAAATTTCGTTCACCCTCTTTTCCCTAGCCCAAATGTGGCGCCTAAAAAAACCACAACAACACGATATACTTGAACTCTAAATAAATATTTGGCATATTTTTTTGAACATGCACCCGATGTTGTGCATAGCAAAACTGGAAAATGACACATGAAGAGTGTCACTCTCATGCTAATACTCTCAAACAACACTTGCATATGATACTATACACACTTCTACACATTTGACAAGTAACTTTTGAACATAGCCACTTGATGAACCTTTGCCCTAGAAATTTGACCATTTGGTTCTTGTGGCTCATTCTTGGCCGAACCCCCCCCCCTAACACATACCTTTGGTGTGTGTGGGTCACTCACTAGTCCAAAACACACCAAAACCCTAGCCATGGTCCTATAAATACCATGTTATACCACACTTAGGGTTCTCACTTCATTTCTTCAAGCCACTAACAAAATTTTGTTCCCTTTTTCCTTTGCCTAGCTCACGGCACACCACCACCAACATACACAATCCATAATCTTTTGATTTCCTATCGAAGTCCAAGTGTTTTAAAGTTCATTCCTAGTTATAATCTAAGGTGTTGAGAAGCAATTAATGTCTTTGATTTCAAGAATTATAAAATTAGGGTTTTTCAAGATTATTTGGGTTTTTGAAGATCTAATAATTCTTAGAGGTATAGATCTAATTGTTTTTGCTACAATTCTGTCTTGAATTGTAAGTTTTACATTGACCCTACTTGGTTTCATCCATTAATTTTCTATAGATCTAATGTTTGTTCATAAAAGAAGATCAATGTGTTTTTGTGTTAGTTATTACAAAAGAAATAAGTTAGATAGTTTTTGTCAGCTTTTATAAAATGGAAAGTAAACATTGTTACCCATACTTTAAGATTATATGTCGTATAATATGTTCTTGTGATATCGAGAGTTGATGAATAGTTTGCAACAATAGAGATGTAAGGGTGGATTAAAGTTTAGTTTTGTGGTTGGTATTTTTGTGATAAGATTGGGGCTAGAATTAAGCACTAATCTGCGATTGGTTGAAGTTTTGGTCGTATTTCGTAAACAACCTTGCTGTCCCTAATTAGTTTGTGGTTTTGAGCGACTAAAAATGTTTTCATAGGCGTAAAAGTAGTTTTTGAAGAGCTTAATTCGAAATAGATTAAATTTTCACATATCACCACTTAAAAATCGTACTGTTAAACGACCAGTTATAGCCAAATGAAACTCGAAACATTTTTTTCGGACAAAATAGATGAATATGTGGGCTGTTGGAATAGAAAATAATGGGTTTTTTCGGGCACTTTCGGACGATTTTGGATGTTTAAATGCAAGCGAAACCCTATATGAAGTTAAGTAATTTGGTTAGAACAAATAGAAATACATTAAAGTTTATTTGAGATTCCGACCTAATGAAAAGATAGGAATTATAAAAATGGTGACGGAATTGGACATTTATGCGATTTTACATAATGATTAGGCGGTTAGGATTGTATTATAGCGATTTGAAAAATATGAAACTTAAGAAAAATAGGGGACTATCGCCTATTAACGTTGTTGGAAACTAAAAGTTTCTAAAAAGGGAAATTTCAAAAATAGTAACTTTTTGCAAGTGTCGGATTTAACAAAGACTTGGTAAAGTTTCAAAGTCTTTTTATACTAAAATACAAAACACACTTGGATGCTTTAAATGATGAACATGAATGCTTTACTTGTTTACTTTGCGAATGCTAAGTCATACCCATATTTACTCTAGGTCGCGGCTAGACCTCCTTATATCTTCATCATTTGTTGTGTTATCGCTTAATTCCTTGCAAGGTGAGTTTCAAAAGCCCCATATGTTTTTACTGATTTACAAATGCTATATACTATGGGTGAGAAATTATTGTTTGCTTTTTAAATTGGACCAAAAGTTCTTTACGCGAGTTTTTACATGTTATATGTGTTGCATAAGTTCTTACAAACTAACAACTGCCCAAATTATCATGAACTAATGTAGTTTCTCGACCGAGGACGCGGTTGAGGGGAGCGCGAGTGAGTAAAATACGATCTATTGGGACTAATCATCCCTATCCTAATTGGTTCCACTTAACGAAGAAAACAAACGATATATGTCAGTGTCGATTGCGCATTATGGTGGTCTTTTGGTTTAGGGACACCGTTAAGGGCAGGAATACTATGCGACATTCTGTAGCATGCCCTATTGATTTATAGCTTTATGGTCATGACCTTAGTCGCAACAGTAAATACTTTTTAATGTGATACTGTATCTGTTATAGTAGTCCATATGTTTAGAAATCTTGAGGACCACCTGTATTAACTTAAACCTATGAATACACCAACATGTATGTTTGACATTTTAAACATGTTTTCTCAGGTGCTTTGCTTGGATTCGATTCTTTGATGCAATTTGGAGTCAATGGTGCTATGTGACACCGTGCAATTTCACAAGATTAATCTATATTTACTCGTTGTTATTAGTCAAAACTTTGTTATGCTTCCGCAACTTCTAACTTAGATTATTATGGATTTAAAACTCAAAAACTTATTTTATTTTTTTATGCACGAGTAATACTTTTTCAACGTCCATGATTTAGGTCGTTCTTTTAAGCTTTGTGATCGTATGTTATGACGTCACGCCTTCGACACGTATTCCGTCTAGGCCCCCGACTAGGGGGTGTGACAGATTTGGTAATCAGAGCAAGTTATAAAGAACGAGGTAGTTTATACTAGGGTTTAGGTACTATAACCAGTATGTTATCTATGAGCCTCTATTGTGCTTACTTTGCGTCTATCCTTGCGCATACATATACATGAGATGCTATATATACGTTGAAGAGTATTAACATATTGCCATTTTTACCTTACTATCATTTTTAGCATTTCTTTTAGCCATGCATGTTTCATATTAAAGGAGATTTATATAAACTTTTGCTTGTGCAGATATAATGCATGCCTTCAGCTATTATTATTTCTTCTGATTCTTCGATGAGAGGTGGGATCACCGCCCTCCGTCGGTTAATCTTTTGTGATATTCCTACTGTTATTCCTTCTACCTATTCCTGTGGTTATGCTCCAGAGACTTCTACTATTTCCTCCTGTTATTTCCCCTGCCTGCTCCTATGGTTGAGACTACTCTTGTCGCATCACCCCACTGGATTGTGTGTCTTGGTTCCCAATAAGGGATCCGAGTCAGATTCACCAGATGAGATGTCTTCACCAGAGCATCGATTTCCCCGCAAACCAGCTTATTTTACCATTCATAAGGCACCAATTCATGTTTTAAGGCTCCTGTTTCTTCAATAGACCCACTACTGCAGGACCCTTATGTTACAACCATGCTCGTTGGAGGAGCAGGGTAAACATTCACGTCCATACATCATCACATGAGTTTTCCTATTGCTCCTAGTTACATGGCCTCGCCCGGATTCACACGTCAGCAAGCTCTTATTTCCGACCCGGGGGAGGCTAATTTCCTTTGTTGACCTTAACCAAGCACCCATCTTAACGGGCCGCGTAAGTTGTTGATTGCAAGGAAGAGAGTTGGACCTTTACCAGCTCGCAGATTAACATTGAGGCATGCATCACCTCGTTCTCCAGATCATCACTCATCTTCTTCCAGTTCATCTTCAGATTCTTTGCCAGTTCATTCTTTGGGTTTGGATGCGTCAGATCAGGCTCATTCGGGATCTTCGACTAGAGATGTATCACCCAGATTGTGTTACCCTCCGAGGAGAGCACCACGATGTAGTGAGGCATTTCGTCGTTGGTGTGCTGCTCCATTATCTACTTGGTACCCACCGACTACATCAGAGTCATCATCAGGAGATTCACCAGAGAGACCCATGCATTTATCTTCACATTCTGCTAGAACCATACTCCGTAAGAAAGAAGATCCCCGGTTGATTCAGCACCATTATCCATGGCCAGTATACAGGATCTTTGATCCTACTCAGGTGGTCTGTTAATTTTTTGGGTATTCGTACTGATCTCTTAACGACCACATAAGAATTAGAGATTCATATTCATCTGAGGCTTAGCTTAGAGGAGGACTGCCGAGTTGTCTTACGGACTGTGTTGAATATGGAGTTTAGGTATAGTGATGGGGATGAGGTTGGAGATCATGTCGAGATTGACCTTAGGGGATGTCAGTGATGACACAGAGGAAGTAATTTAGGCTGACTCCTATTGCTGCGATACGCTGAGGTAGGTATCGACCCTGATGACTACACCGTTAGTTTGAAGAGAGATTGTAACCAGCTGGGGAGGATTCTCCTTACTCACCTTGCACTAGGGAGGAGCTATTGCTAGTCAGTCAAGGATGAGCCGGTTGAACTGGGTGATGCTGTGCGTGTGACTTTTTACGATCACATGTTCGAGTTCCACGTGTTGATAGGATTGTCGGATCGATACTGCTCAGAACTGTTGGAGGCCGATCAGTGAAGCTAGTGGGAGACAGAGCTAGGAATGGCCGAGATGAATATAGTAGTTGGAAGAACCTCAAGGTTTCGTGCTATGTAGATATTGAGAGGGATCGTGTTGAGCAGCCTTTGTTCGTTCATAGTCCTTCTTAGGAGGGAGTTTTTTGTCAGATTCGTAGGAATCTGTGATGATGGCCGGAGACCTTAGGAGAGTTGGAGTCGTAACTTGGGAGGCGTTTGGTTTTCGTCCAAGTCCTAGTTGCACCTGATCATGTAAGGACTTTAGACCAACGGTTAGGTCTAAGGTATTTAGCAGTAAATAATTGAGGATCATGAACCTATTTTGGATTGTTTGTAATCGAACTAATGCTTTTTATGTTATGAATGAAAAGCTTATTTTGATTCTCCTCGCTATTTATCTATAATGTTATTTATTCTCCTGGCAAACGTGTTTACAATAAATTTTACTTTATAGCAATGTATTAAATTATCATACCTGATGGTTGTATGTTCGTAGTATTCAAAAATCTCACTATGGGGTTGTTTCTTGTGATGTAGAACAATTGACAAACACTCGTTCGTGGGAATGACCCACGCCGCAATTGAAGAAATTATCAATTCAAATCGTGTGAACGCAGCTCTAGGAAGCTCATCGAGTTAACCAAAATCTTGAAACAGGGGAATGGGAAGACAATGAAACATAAGTGAAAACAGTAATGGGAATGACAATTGGAATTGGTAATGGCGAATGGTAAATGAAATGGAAACAATGGAGGCGACAACGTAGACGGTAATGAGAACCACAATGTGAATGGAAGAGGTGATAGGTTGGTTGCTCGTGAATGTACTTACCATGACTTCATGAAATGTCAACCACAAGTTTTAAAGGAGCCTAAGGAGTGGATTTGGCAGATAAGGCGAGTGGAAAGATGGAGACTGTGTTTTTCACATCAGCAACTGTCCGAGAAATATCAAGTGAAGTATGCAACTTGTACTAACTCGAGCAGTGCTCTACCGGTAGAATCACACCAGAAACCATCAGCAACTGATGCCGCAGATACGCTTTATACATGGATAGAGCTGACAACTGAGACCAAAATTGTATTGCCTAAGAATGAATCCAAAAGAGGAAAAACCGAGCTATGGAATCTGTCAGTTAAAAACAATAACAATCGCTATTACACTAAAAGGTTCCAGGAACTCATCATGATGTGCCACCAAAATGGTTTCCCGAAGGAAGATTCGGGTAGAAGGGGAAAAAAAAAAAAAAAAAAATTCATTGAGTCTTCCCGATAACCATTCCAAGGAAATATGATTGCTGCAGAACCTACAAGACTATAAAGATGCTTGGGTTTTTATTTCTTTCGAATTGCCAGACAACTGATGATCAAAAGTGAAGGGTTTATGCAGTGAGAAATGCAGAGAACAAGAGAAATTGACGAGGCTTGTACAACCATAAAACACATGGAAACAACCGTGGTCAACAACCACCCCACAAATGACAGAATCAAGAGGACAGATATGTTGCTTAGATCCTATGTGGCCTGGTAACAAACGAAAGGCCAATATGAAGTTACCTTGCCACTCTGCAACAAGTGTAGCTTCATCATGTAGGGCCCTTGCACACATATGTGGAAGTACAATAAGAATTGGACATTTTGACCAGAAATTACAGGGTTTCCAATCCCACTACCCCCACCTAGAGAGGCCCAATTGTAAATCAATAGGAAGTGACTTGTTTGGAGTGATGGTGCACAAGACATTACCGGAAGGATTGCCCCAAGTCAAGAACAAAACGAGAAACAAAGCAAAGAGTTTCCTGATGCAAGAGGCAGAGCATATCCTACTAGAGGAGGGTGACGTAAACCCGGTTACCAAAACTGTCACGGGTATACGTTTACCTTCTCAAGCGATTCATCATGCTATATGTTTATTTGATTCTGCAGCCGATAGGAGTTTCTATCAAATACCTTTAGGAGCATTGCTAGACATCACACCCTATGACTTAGACGTTAGTTTACAGCTATCGAACTAAGCTGACGGAAGCTTCAGAACCATCCAACGAAAGATCTAACCTCTGTGCTAATCACCAACAATGCCTCTTTCGAAGAATCATTTGGAGGTATCATGTCAGAAGAAAATATTATACAACAACAAGATTCACTTAGCTATCTACATCAAATGCATAAACGAAAAAATAAAAATAAGTTCAACGTCAACATTTGAAGAATCATATGTACTAATATTCATGTAACTCAATATGTATTAACAAAGTCTCTTCAATGTACACATTTCGTTCCTTTTTTTCTATCAATTAAATAAGTAAGTGCCGATCTTAATAAAATAAGTCAATGACATTTGATAAAGACCAATCCATGAAAATTTCTATTATCTTTTATGAATGTACGAGATTTGTCTGTCTTTTTGGCTATTTCAGTCTATTGATAAAGACTTGACCATACTATTTCCCCTATATCAACTATGTTATCATCTACATTAGACTATTGTCTCTCACACACACTTTTTCTCTACACTAACAAACTATATGGCTTATTTGGCAAATGAAGAACATCAAACTATTGTTTTAAAACTACAAAGAGAGACTCAAGCTGAGGAAACACTTGCACATCAGTTGTTGTGCAACTTAACTCGCTATTCAGAGAAAATGCATATCCGTGAGGTAAAAATAACAATGTTGCAAACTATGCCTACAACAAGCCTTAATAGCTACAGATTACATGCTCTACTAATAACACATGAAGCGGATATCTGTACAACAAACAACATACTCAGAACAAGACAACAATTATTGAGGAGTATTTCTCCAAAGCAAAACTTCATTAACAGTTACTTGGAAATATAGTTTATATATTGATGTTGTTGAAGACCACAAGGCCAACCATGTGTGTTGTTGTTGTTTTTTCAATTGTGTTAAATAAGGTTGTCAATCTACTAGATTCAATGTGGTTTATTTACTATGTATTCATTTTTTTCTAATGGAATATTTGAATCAATCGCTTGTTATTCATTCTACATCAAATAAGACGATTCAATGACAATGTTATTTATCAATGAACATTTTACAATATTTATGACATGATTTGACAACACACATGTTTTTTACTGCAATAGATAAGACTACTCAATGACAATGGTGTCTATCACTTCAAATTACAAGCGATTTAGGACATGATTTGACAAAACACATGTTTTTTACTATAACAGATAAGACAACTCAATGACAATGTTGTTTATCACTTCAAATTACACGCGATTTTAAACAATATCTGATTTGACAAGACACATGTTTTTTACTACAACAGATAAGACAACTCAAAGATAATACTGTCTATCACTTCAAATTACACGCAATTTTAAACAATATCTGATGAGTACAAATGTAGTTAAATCCTTGCTTATATATAGACACATAAATTTGGGACTCTTAGTCACAACCAAATTTATCATTCACATAATTTATTAATTTTCTACCATGGCTAGTAACCCAAAGAACGTTAGGTTAAATGTCCTTATGAAACTACAAGAAGCAATTGATGAAGAAACTATTTTGAAAGAACAAATTTTAGCCTTGATGCATCGCTTTGTTGATAGGTTTATCGATCGTAGGGTTGAAATTAACAATCTGCTGGTTTTGCACGATCACCCACTTGTCGACTATGGCAAGTACGCCCTAGGATGCATGACTAGGGCGGACATGGAAAAATGTGTACACTTGAAAAGCATCAGGGATGAGTTGCTAAGGAGCATGGAATAAAAACGTCTATTAATGGCGAACTACAGAGACATGTAAAAGCGTTATTGCTTAACACCAGTTTGCTAACCATGTATGTCGTTGTTTGTTGTTGTTTTATGTTTTCATATCGTCTAAATAAGGTTGGCCATGTACTCTGGTGGTTCTTATGTTGTAATGATTTTAATGACCACCTTAAATTTTAATCTTTCAATTACAACTTTTATAATTACTAAAAAATTGGTATAAAATTGTACCGAATAAAAAAATAATTATTTTTTTAAAATGCCGAACTTACACACTTTGCAGCATCATATCTTATACATATTAACACCTTTTTAATAAATTTTAATTGAATATGTAGAGCTCATCAACGACTATACAAATTAGCAAATACAAAAAAATTAAAACAATGTATCGGTATGCAAAAACATGTGGAAAGATAGACGGAATAATGTTTTTTCAAAACAAAACCATAAATAAACTTTCAAAAAAAACATCTGGCACACTTTGCAACATCATATCTTATGCATACTAAAAGTTTTTCTTTAAAAATTTACTTCACTATGTAGAGCTCATCAAAGACAACACAATTGAGTAAATAATTTTTTTTATAAAAACGTATCGGTATGCAAAAACATGCGCAAACATAGACAAAATAAATATTTTGTAAAATTTAAACCCTAAATCCTAAAAAACACAAAAAAAATCGCAATTTGAAGGGCGCGATTTACATTTTGTTACTGCCACCCTCTGACCCCACCTGACACTACTGACACACTTATTTTTTTTTTAAATCGCTATACCTAGGGCGCGATCTTCATTTTTTTAAAATTAGGGCACGGATTTCACCATCATTTTTTGGTATGTTGGTTTATTAGATCAACACGTGTCCAATGTCAAAATCGCTACCCAAGAGGTGCGATTTAGGGGGTTATTTTGGAAAAAAAATTAAAGCGGGTTACTGCAGGAGATCACGTTCCCCAATGGGCTACTTATGTAATTTTTGCTATTTTTATTTCAACACCTCCTTTCTCACTCTCTGCCATTCCGATGCTACATCTTCATCTCCGGCGAGTTAATTTCTTTTAAAATGTTACTTGCTTCTCTATTCTTCTTCTTACATTATTATCAGGCATTATTTTATCATCACAACACCATCTACATCACATAAAATCGATACCCAAGACTAAAAATATGATGCCCTGGGCCGTCGCCCGCATCGCCCATAGCCAGGGCCGGCCTTGATTACAGGTCGATGCAAATCTCGGAAGTGAAGGTTTCATCTGGTTCTTCTTCTAGTTGTTGTCCGCTTTGATCTGGATTGGGGTTTTCTAATTGGTTTTATCGAATTATATTACCCATTAGGAATTTTTGTTAGCGCATGCATACAAGTTTATAGGTTGTTGTTGGGATTTACTTTAGATTAGTACAATTTAACCAAACCAATACACACATATTTGTAGGATTTATAGTTGTATTATTAAATTTGGGTTAATGACATTTAATAGCAACGTACTTTTCTATTTGATCAATTATCAGACACGAACAAAAAAAAGTACCACAATACTCATCCAACTTTATACGTTTTAGGGTCATCTCTTGCATCGTTAGTCCTTTTGACTAACGACCGTTTGTAATTAACTCTAAAATATGTTTTCTTTTTCTGTAATATATTGATGTATCATCACTACAAGAAAAAGTAGAACCGGCCTGAACCAGACCGGACTGAACCTATATCGGTCCGGTCTTCGGTCCATAGTTTACCTCATGTTCGGTCCGCGGTCTGGTTCGGTCCGGGCTTATGTCTAACCGATCATTATGCCTTCTCGGACCGGACCGGACCGGACCGAACACATTCGGTCCGGTCACCGGTCCGTGATTTTGGGCTAAATTGGTCTCGATCCGGTTGGAGTTTGACCCGATGTTCACCTCTAGCAAGCACCACACTTAACCAAATAAAACACATATAAAAAAAACATATAGGGCGTTTGGTGGCGAGTGGTCTAATGTTGAAAGAAGTGTAAAAAGTAAGAAAAGTAGGGTTGCAATAAGGTAAGTAAGTTAAAATAGAGGGGTTGAATTGAAAGTTTTACACCTTTACTGGATCAATCTGATTTAATTAGGGGTAATGTGTTGTCGGTGTAAGTTTTCCTATATCATTATTATTCTCTTTATAAATTTTATGTAATTTATTATTATATGATTTGAAAATATTTTAGGCTTGTGTTTATGTTCTGGTTAGGATACGTGAGATAGTTTGTGGTATAAATATTGTGACAATTTATAAAAAATAAAAAAAAACAAAAGGATTTTGAAAATGATAAAATTATTTGATTGGAAATATAACATTTGGTTGGTTGGTTGTTACAGAGAGATTTGCATATAATAAAAATGGCAAGCACGGCATGTTTTATGATCATTAGCAAAAATGACATTCCTAAATACGAGGCCGAAGTTGGGACTGCCCCTGAGGTATGTTAGTTACTCTTTGTTCTAGTACTAGAACTGTGTTTCGTTTATCGATTTTAGTCGTATAACTTAGCTCTAAGATTCCCAAACAATTCCACAGTTCCAGTAGGCGGCTGAATACGCTTGTTAGCTTCTTCCACGATTTTATTAACAATCAGAACTCTCTAATCCTTTTAAGAGGTCTAGTTTTATCTTTCCGCTAATATCCTCAAGTGGAAAGCTATCCAACCCACGACTACAGTGCCTCTACTGCACTAAGAAGGGCAGGCTTGACATGTGACAGGAATGCTTTGACATCAGGACCAACAAATTTCTGTAATGCGCCAATAAGTTTGGCATTTCTAGTAGCAGCGGCATTTTGATTGTAAACCAGTATCTTTGCAGAAATCAGTTAAAAACTTCAGTTCTAGATGTGCAACACCAAAGTCGTCATCTGCAGATACCATCCACAACAAATTTCCAATTCCCTTGCAACTTTCTCACTTGAGCAGACTGTTTCACCTTTAAACTAATAAGTTTCAATTTAACATATTTAATAATCAATCGAGTAATAGTCTCGACATTCCTGCTTTCTTTATCAAACAGTCTTTTATTCCTCTCATTCCTCAAGATGCTCCTTATAGCATTGTCATTGTTTAGCTTAACCAATGCATCAATAATTCCTTTCCAATCATTAGGCAAAGTACTACTTCCAACCTTCCTTTTCAACACAGTCCATATGTTAATAGAATATAGTTACAGCGGGCAAAAAAATATCAGATAGGTTTATGCACATAACCTAACAACTTATCATCTTCAAGTTTTCCTATTTTTTTGCATAACGAGTTTCTAAAGCACTCCTATTGCTAACCCACTTGTACCTTGCAATGACATTCTAGAAAGAAGAAGCTGCACATCAGCATCAATTTATCCTACATGCCGCTTTGGATATTGTTCAGGATCTTGCATGGACAACAAGTGCTATGTAAGACTCATAATCACTCTCACCGACACTCACAATATAGGGAAAGTTTATTTTTATTTATCTCATCTTTCGTGGTTATGTACTTATGGTTAAATTTTTTGGTTCTAGGTTTTTGAAAGCGATCGACAGGTTCAACGATTTGGTGGTGTCAGTATACGTGACAGCTGGTCATATCCTTCTTTTAGTAATTTTTTGTTACTTAGTCCAACATTGCGTTACACGAACAACACGCTACTTATAATATGGAATGAGTTTTCAGCTTGTTTCAATGCCAGTTAGCTACAAAAGTTTCATAGTTGGTATAATCAGTAAATATGTATTGGCATCTTTTCATTTATTTTCCCTAACTCAAGCTGTACATACGCGATTGATGCTGCTTCATGACTTTCGTATTGGGTCAAACCCAATTTACCCAGTAATCCCAAACAAACCGGATCAAAACCAACCCGCAGGACCAAAAACCGGTTATATAACTAAAAATAACTTATTCCTCAACAAACACGATGGTTCATTGAACCGACATAACTTTTAGATGTACTGTTTCATTTCTTATAAATAGGGACGAATTGTTAGAACAAAAACGTATGACATATTCTGTAAATTATAGCAAGATTAATAGCAAGATTATATTTCTGGTATATTTTGACTCAAAGTTTTTTTTATTCCGATCCAAGATCAAGTTTTTTCCAACAGATGGTTCTAGTCTGTTTTTTCTTAGTATATGTAAATGTAAATGTATGTATGAATTGTACTATATGTGATCAGATCTTTTGTTTCTTTTTTTGTGTATGAAT